>VFXL01000174.1:0-60001 GCA_009761765.1 Phenacoccus solenopsis | reverse complement strand
GAAATTTCCTGCAGCAATTTCCCCTCCAAAAGCCGTTTTTTGCTCTAACTCCCCTCCAAAATCACTGAGAAGCTAAAATCAAAATACGTTTGTCACTTGGGCTCATTTTATCATATGACACAGCAATAAAAAATTTTCGACCCCTCCTGTACCCCCACCACTATTTTAGGTTGGTAACCCCGCCTTCCCCCTCCAACATCATGTATGGAAGTGAATTCGGGATATAGTATACAACTTATCCCCAATAACCATATGAATTCATATTAATTACATTTTTACCAACTTGAGGCTCCTCAAGCTCTACTCAAAATTTTGATAATCCGCCATTTTGAATCCATTTTGATCCAAATTCAAGAGGTCATATTGTGGTCACCAACTAACCTCACACACAAAATTTGACCTCTTTAACTTGATTTGGTGGGGAGATATGGAAGATTCAAGAAATTTCATGACTCAAAACTTCCTCAAAAAGCCGTTTTTTGATCTAACTCCTCTCAATATGCACTCAAGAAGCTGAAATTTGGATATGTTAGTATCCGTGACTCACTCTTTCATATGAAATCAAAAACGAAAAATTTGAGCTATTTGCCCTTCTCCAGCCCCCTCAAAATTTGAGTGATCCGCCATTTTGAAATTTATCGAAAAAAAAAAAACTATTTTTGCGTATTTGCAAGAAGAGTTCCTCACCGAATTTTGAGCGAATTTTATCCACACCGCCTGCGCAAAGTGAGTGACACAAAAAACGCAATTTTCTCAAAAACAGGTTTTTGCTAACTCGCCTCAAATGCACTTAGGAAGCTGAAATTTAAATATGTTGGTGTCCGTGACTCACTCTTTCATATGAGATCAAAACGAAAAATTTGAGCTATTTGCCTCTTCTCCAGCCCCCCTCAAAATTTGAGTGATCCGCCATTTTGAAAGTTTTCGAAAAAACAAAAAAAACTTCTGCGCATTTTCAAGAAGAGTTCCTCACCAAATTTTGAGCGAATTTTATGAATACTCGCCGGCGCTACGCGTGGGGAAAAAAATATATATATATATATATACCAAAAAGTTGGACATTTGCCAGATGATTACAAATGGTCTGAAACGCAAAGATTTGAAGACCCCACCCTCCCCCGACCTTCCCTTCCCAAATCAGGTAGGCTGTAATAGCTATCGTTTTGTTAAAAACTCAGCTAAAAAGGACTGATCAGAATACGACCTCTTGAATTTGAGTCAAAATAGATACAAAACAGTGGAACGTAAAATATTCTTTTTCTTATTNTACGGTATCCACTTTCTCATGGAGCCAACTTATAACTGCCTTTTTGAAGCATGGAGTCAACTCTCACATATACTTCCAATTAAACTTTTTATCATAACTTCTATTCTAATTATCGATTTAATGTGTTTTTTTCACTCATAAAACGGAAAAATAACATTTAATTGTTTGCTGGAGGCAAATAGCTCTTACAACCATTTTTTAAGGTGGATCCAACTTTCACTGTTTTTCGAGGGATCCAACTTTTATACGTAACTCAATATATATATATATACCAAAAAGTTGGACATTTGCCAGATGATTACAAATGGTCTGAAACGCAAAGATTTGAAGACCCCACCCTCCCCCGACCTTCCCTTCCAAAATCAGGTAGGCTGTAATAGCTATCGTTTTGTTAAAAACTCAGCTAAAAAAAATCATGGGGAAATTTGAAATTATTGTTAGCCATTTCAAAAATGAAGATAGGCAAAAAGTGTTTACTACAATTTTTAATGCATTTTTTCTACCATCCTAGGTACCTACTTGAATGAATGATTTTAATCAAATTTTAAAAAATGGAATTTTGGAAAAATTTTGAATCATCGTAGCTCCTTCAAAAATGAAGATAGGCAAAAAGTGTATACCACAAATTTTTTTGCATTTTTTTTCTATCATCATAGATACTTAAATCAGTAGTTTCGTTTAAATTTTAAAAAATATTATATGTTGTACTTCCATGTACAAATAGTTGCATACGATGAACACATAAGGGGAGTGAGACTAGGCGCAAGTAACTACTCGCGAGCTAAGCTATATGTTGGTACTAGTCTCCAATCCTGGTTCCATACTACCTATGGCGGGTTAAGGTGGTGCTTCGGAAAATAAGTAGGTAATTGCGAAAAAGTTAATTTTAAAATACAGAGACGAGGAAAAATAAATACTAACTGCCTTCAAAAAAAGTCTCTGAAACAATATATTATAATTTCAAATCATTTCGTTGCGTTATTTTTGAGAAAAAGACGCAACGAAATGATTTGAAATTATATGTTGTTTTAGAGACTTTGTTTGATGGCATTCAGCATTTATTTTTCTAATTTTTTCATTTTTTTATTTAAAAATCAACTTTTTTGCATTTACCAATTTATTTTCTGAAGCACCGCCCTAAATAATAAATTTGTTCGCGTTTATTGATGCTACCTACAATAACTTGGACGTACAGCACTAGATATAGGAATCTAACTCATAAAACAATCAGAATTACAGTCACGTTATCATTAAAGATATCGCAAATTTCAACGAATAATAATAAATTCATCAAAAAATTTGCATACTTGAACTGGGCACTCCTCTCAAATTACTTACCTATCAATAAATATATTTTCTGATCCAAGTGTTGAAACACAAAATTTTTAAAGAACAAAATATGAAATTAGTAAATAGGCATTAAAAAAAAAAAGTAAAAGTTTTACATAATTGCAAGGAAGCACGTTGAATTTTGCTGAACGCAATAACCAACGGCATCTCACGTTCAACTCGGAGGTATATCATGAAACGCACTGAAGAAAGTAGAAATTAAAGATTTGTGTCGGGACATGTCGGGAAACTGTCTGCAAAACAGAACGCGGTTATTGGACTAAACAAAAAGGTTTAACGTTATGACGCTGAATACTTCGTCACACTCACACACATCTACGTACACCAAGTTGGTAGGTAAGGTATAACATGATAATATAACCACGGGAAATTGAAAAAGAAAAAAACGTGAAGCGGTTGAGAAAAGGAATAGACATTCATTTTTTTTAAATGAATAGTATTGTGAAAAAATTATGCAAACCAAACGCTCATAAATATAACGTAATTATTTTTTCACTCACATTTAATTACTTTTTGATGAGGATTTTACTCAAATTTCTAGTGGGTGGAGGGCCCGCTCAAGACCTCAAAATGTTCGGTCAAGGTGACATTATGATATTGCGCTAGGCGAGGATACTTACCTATTTATTTAGTATGTGATTTTGAATGGGAGTGAGAGAAAGAAAACGAAGTTTTGAAAAAATCTTGAGTCACAAGACAAATACATCTGGAAAGATTAAACTTGGTCATAATACTAAAATTATTTAAAACTGAGTCAATTTCATAGTGTGTTGAACATATGTACGATAGCAATATAATAATTCATTCACTTTTACAATGAACACCATCAAAATGAAATCTAATATGAAGTATAAAAAAAAAATGAAAAAATGCAGAACAAAAAATAAAAACATTAAAATGATGGGTAAAAATAATAATGCTTAACCATAATGTTTTCGATTATATGTAGTTTTACTTGCTGTGTTTTTGATTTTTGATTTTAATTTTAAATTATCGAGCTGTTCTGAATAGAGTTTGGAAGCCAAAATTCTATAGATTTTTTTCAGGTCCGCATTAGGTTCGCATAAAAAAGTATTGCATCACATTTGATCAATTTTGATGAAATTTTATCATAAAAAATCACTATATGATCAAATATGAAAAAGGTTTTATCTAATTTCATCAAAAATATGACCAGATATGATTATATCAAATTTGATCGTTTTCCAGATTTTCCAATCGTACCTACTTTCACTGATTCAGGAGTTTTGGAAGGTGGTTAATAGTTAATTTATCAGCTAAACTTTTTGTGGCAATTATTGAAGATGCTAAGGATGTCAGCTATGTATGCCTCTACGCCATCATTTAATTGTTACATTTGCCTCACATAATTTAAAAGACAAAAAGTTTGAGTCTACCAACTTTTTTTTGAAACTGCCACTCAGTTCTTTGGAGCTGCCCAAATTTGGCAGAGCTCCCCCTTAGAATAAGCTCTGGTATATGGATAATTTATACTTACGCATTTTATGAAAAGTCTGTGGCAGGCTACAATATGCCTACTGGAATTTGGTCCAAAATAGATCCAAATAACAAATGCTCAAAATTTAAGAACTTGACCAGACTCAAATAGCTCAAATTTTATTAATATAGATTCACATGATTATACTGTGGCCATAATCTAAATTCAACATCACAGATGGTGTAAGAGGGGGAGAGAAGGGAATGACCTTAAAGTATGGTCGGGTAAACCAAAGATCCAAAAATTTCAATTATCATAGTTGGATTAAAGAATAATAATAAATTTGCTTTGGAACAATTTTGGGTCAATATTTATACATGAACATGGCTAGATACTTGCTATGAAAAAATATTCCTTACCAACGTTTTGGATCTCCAACACCATCACTTTTTGAGCAAGGTAATTTTAGGAGAAAAATAAATATTTTTTACATTCATGGCCTCAAATAATATCTAATACGTAAATCACGGTAAGTAGATACACTTATAGTACCTGCATGAAAAGTTAGAATAGGTTTCAAGTACGCTAATATATTATCATCTTCATCAGGCAAGGAACGTCTTCATCGTTTTTATGCCCCTACATCTTGTGATTTTGATGATGTAATTATCATTATTGTGAGGCAGTACAATAGTAACAAATTTCTATTATAATCTAAGTAACTCACAAGTGAGTAAAATTTATTGAAAAATAAATATAAATTTTACACTAAAAGTACTCTCTCTCAAAAACAGATTGATAGTACTCACTACCCTCCTAACATTCAGGCACCGATCTGAAATCGTTCCAAAGCAAATTAACCATCCTTAACTACCTTTACCTATGGCATTCCGTGCAGCTTTCTAGGTAGACTGGGAGAAAAATTGTAAATAGTAAAAGGTGATACGTATAGGTGCGTCCACACGAGGATGATCAGCCTGAGATGAATGTAGTATGGACGTTTGGATGATCAGCCTCATAGACCTGAACGAAGGTGATCAGCCCATCATCCTCGATAGACTTGATGTCGGTCTGTTCAAAGGATGATGAATAGTGTGGACGCGATTGCATCATCCACGTTCGCTCATCCTAATATAATTTTTAACTATTTCACATAATTATAATAAATTCTTCAATGAAATGAATTTAATTTTAGCACCACAAAGTAACTTTTTTGGCATCTGATCATTTTTCTGCAATTAAAATATTTATGACAGAAAATTTACTAAAAATTATGCCCTACTATGTTTTATCAGAAAAAAAATTAACATAACAATAAACTTATCATTAATAATATGTTTTTAATATTATTAATTTATTAATAACAATTTTTTTTTCATAAATTTAACACCTAAAAACACTCCAATAATTTTGAATTTTTTTATCAATTTTTTCACTTTTTCGATAGTTTATTAAATACATATATAAAATATTAATTTTGAAATTTATTTTTGATTACAAAATTCATAATAATTTTACTAATAATTTTTATGAAAAGATAAAACTTCAATTTCAGCATTTTTCACTGTGGAATTTTTTGCTGTGAGGTAGAGTTCAACTGAACGTTTCCATCTGAGCTATTCAGGTGCGGAATGTACGTTGAATGGTGTTGGTTGGGAATTTGTCATACCTGAAGAATCTACTATCACATGTACATATCGCACCCCTACTGCAACAACACCACATCTCAAAAAAAAAAATCTTCGACTGCAAAAACACCACATCTCAAAAAACTACCAAAAATAATTTGCGCTGCGAAAATCTGCCTTTACCATTGAAAAGAACGTGAAGAATTAGTAAGGATCAATGAAAAAAAAAAAAAAATGAATTTGAATTCGTATTTCCTTATTTACAGAGCAAATAAAAAGCAATTTTCTTGAGTTTCGGTTATTTGACGTGTTTTGAGATGCGGTGTTGGTGCAGTAGGGGTGCGATATGACACGTGGTTAGTTTTCATTTTTTTTTTTAACAACGTTGTACCAACTCCAACTTATTGAAACTTTTATAGTATAATTGAGGTTGAAGAACACATTTTATAAACAAAAAAATAGCGACTGTACCTCCGAAATTACTTTACAAAATGGCGGCTCAAATTTTAAATTTTCTACAACTGGCGAAAAACTAGAAAATAAACTTTGAAAAACACATTTTGGTCTCTCCCCCTAAAATAATAGCGCTAGGGGTCCAAAACTTTTGTCAGACGATTTTCTGCTCATGGGTGACCTTTTGGGATAGGTTTCGTCGAAATCCATTCCGGAGCCCAAAACCTTATTTAACCTCCTATACCCTTTAACGAACTTTACTATGGTATTGAAAAAAATGATTTTTTTGAAATTTTTCAATAATTATGTCTATTTTACATTAAAAAATTCATAACTATAAGAAACATTTCAAAAAATTCATATGGAAAGATTTTTGCTCTTGGGGTACTCGAATCAAGCAGTCATGGGCTTTTTTTGTGGGGGCACGCATGATGCAAATTTAGTTAAAGTTTGGAGACTGCTTTGAAATTTATGTACCCACCCAGTACCCTCTTAAGTATAAGTTCACATTCTATTTCCAAAGATGTATTGTTTTTAAACGATAAAAAATTATTTACTTCGATTTTTTCCTCGTGGAGAGGGGGTGCAAAAAATTATGGACTTACAACTTTCGAGAATTAGCGTGCCCGCCCCAAAAAAAGAAGTAAAAAAACTATAAGATACTACTACAGCATCTTAAAAGCGGACTTTACCTAATTACACTATTTTAAAGAAAGTTTTTCAAATAAATAATTTTTTTACATAAATAAATAAATTTTCTAAAATTCAACAGTTGTACCAACTCCACTTATCCTAAATTTTATCAATTATCAAACGAAATATGACCTCACGTAATTTATCTTTTTATAATCTAAAATTTGGAAATGTGTGAGTTCAGGTCATTTTATGTTCAAACAGCTCTAAAAAAACAAAAAACAAAACAATAATTTCAGACGGTTTCTTCAAAAAAACGTTACCTCACGTCAAATTGTACTTCACGTTTGACATGCTTTCGAGGATGACCAACTCTTCTTCTTATCTGCCTTCTTTGGTTCAGAGGCTGACTCTGACTATACTCATTTTTAAAATATTCCTACTTAAAATTATAAATTAAATTACATGACGTCTTGTTATCTCATGTTCAATCGACTTCAAAAATTAATCTTATTGCCTCTACATTCATTAATACCATCCTGATGATGCCGTCTAGTTACGGCGAAACGTCTAATTTATATGTATTTAGTTTTTCGTTTTTTTTCGAAAATATATAATATACGAGATTTTATGTACTTAAACTACAATTTTTTATTTAAATTATTTGATATGAGCTTTGTAAGTTCACAGAGTTACCATCAGAAACAGGATTAAATTCAAATTAATTTCATCAAACATCAAACCATTATAGCAATCAGATATTTAAAACAATTTAAACGCCTGTTAAAAAAAAAACATTTTTCACAATAATAATTATATTGAAAATAATTTTATCTTGAGTAATGATATAAATAAAAAATCATTGAGAAAATAATTAGGTATTCATTCTTGTCCTATATTACTCATGAGTATCACTTGCTGCATCCATAATGGTTATATAGATGTTCAGAAATCAAATGATCACTTTGTATTTGTTGCAAATATAACTCAATAACCTATGAAATGGCATTTATGTCGAGAAGGGTGCAAACGTAGGTATGTACGATGAGCAAGCGTTGCGTCATGTTGGCGTCCAACAAGCTGGAGCGTACAGACCGATAAAGGACGCCACAAGTATTGGCGTCACTTCAGAATAGAATCGAGGCGTCGTAAACGATCTAGACAAGACAACAGGGTGACGCTATGTTTCACAGTCATATTTATTTTACCATTACATTAATGGTGATATTTACTGATGGTTTAAGATAAATGTACTTAACTACTTGCTGAGAAAAAAAAATAAATGCCTATGATTCTGAAGTTGATTGAGAAATTTTGTAAACATCTAAAAAAAATATATATGTTGTGCTTCATATTTAAGAACGCCGTTCAACGATTTTAGCTGAAATTTTGATTCAAAAAGAAAACATGAAAAACTTCACTTTTCCACCAAATGATAATCTACTTAATCCTACAATTTCACGTATTTTTGACATTTTCGAAAATTTGGTTCTTTCAGCCACAACTCCATCTACATCTTTAGAAGGATCTTCCCACAAGACTACTTACGGATTTAGTAGCTTTGAGTTTTTTGCTGTAGTTAAACATCACTCCAAATATTTCTTTCTCAGCTCATCCCTTATCAGCTTTTTGCGATGCGCCGATGCCTAGACTAATGATTTTTGTCTACGCACCAGCAGGGTTGCTAAAAAACCGTTTTTTATAATAAAAACAAAAAACGGTTTTTTATTGTTTAAAAACAGGTTTTTTCGTTTTAAAACAAAAAACCTCCATGAAAAAAAGAACGTGTTTAAAACATTGTTTAAAACTAGTTTTAAACAGTTTTAAATCTGTTTTTTTTTTTTTTTTTTTTCAGTATTCAACTATTCTAAATTTATGATGTTTATGCTCCTCACTGCAACTTCATAATTGAATAAGAAAAAATTAAGAACCATAATTATTTAATTTTCGCTTGAGCCCTAAGCACTACGAGCATGGAGAATCCAGCAAGCATTCCCATCTGTATAATAATATTATCGTCTAACACTTGTCGTGAGTCCTGACCAAATTATTCCATACCATAAAAATTAAATTCAAAATTTCACATTTAGCTAGCCATTATACCCTTGATGACCTTGACTTCTCAAGTTCTCAAAAGTTCAAAACATTTGAAAATGGAAATTTGAAAAAATTTTGAAATCTAGAAGATGCCTTCACAGCCTAGTAGGTAGAAAATTCTTCGTAATTAGCGTTTACTTGTATTTGTTTGGTTAAATACAGTAAATTTAAAGAAAAAATGAGGAAAATAAAAAACATGTTTAAAACAAAAAAAAAACGTTTCAAACACATTTTGAACAGAATTTTGTTTTAAATTTCATTTTGTTTTTTTTTAGTGTTTAAAACATGTTTTAAACATTTTGGTTTAAAACGCTCAACCCTGTGCACCAGTCACCATACTCTAGTGTTGTCTGGTATCTGGGTACTTGATATTTGGATTTTTTTGTTTACACAAATCCGGATATCCGGATATTAAAACCGGAGGAACCGGATATGTATGATAATGATAACAGACAGAAAATAAACATTTTCGTCATTGATTTAGTAGTGGTATCAAATTTTTAAATTGAGGAGGTGGAAAGCAAAACGCAGTAACTCCATTTTTCACTTTTTCGAGTTAGCATCACTGTCTTTAGCAAAATTCAACCAGTGATTCAGTGGTATCATCACCAAATCGTTATCGTGATTTTAAACGCCTTAAAACCTTTGACTATATACTAGATGGACCGAGCTAGCAACAAGCAAATGCCAACCCAAAAACAGTGATACATTACACAGATTTTCTCAGAACACTCGTGACTAAATTCTAAATGCGCATGCGCAAATTTATTTCGCGCTAATAGTGCGGCAAGGGGACATCGATAGTACTGCTTAAAATCAGAATAACATGAATGTGATAAAGAACTTCAGACATGCGCAAGATATGAAGTTGCAACAGTGATGGGCACGCTCCGGTTGGGAGCGGAAGAGCGGTGGGAGTACTCCGCTCTCGCTCCGGAGCGAGAGCGGAGCGCGCTCTTTTTTTAATACAACTACAACAACCGGAGCGCGCTCCGGAGTACTCCAGCCTGGAGCGGAAATTTAAAGAAAAGAGCGCGCTCCTCTGATAACGCTCCTCTATCATTGGAACGTTTCAATAAATGAATATTTGAATTTTTTATTTTATAATTATTATTTATTAGACTGTTTCTTTCTATACCGTGCGCGCAATTGATTTATTACACACCGGCAAAAAAAGTTACAAAAATCAATTCATGTAATTTTGAAATAACATTACAACTTGAAACTGTGGATTGATTTATAGTTCTAATCAGTTTTATAGTATTACTTGATAAGAAATTGGTGTCAAAAATAATTCTATATAGTTTTAATAAGTTTTAATATTGATTTTGAAATCATGTAAAATGCGTTTTTAGCAGATTTTTACGTTGATGTGTAAAGAATTAGTTGTGCGCACGGTATTAAATCCTCATGTTATAGGTACTCATAAATCAAGATTCACCATTTCACCAGTTCACCACTCACTAAAATTGATTAAATCGAAAAATAATTAATAAAAATAGGTTTAAATTCGACCAACATATCTATATACCAAAATTCACTTGAAAAGAGCGGCGCTCCGACCGCTCCAGGAGCGAGAGCGGAGCGCGCTCTTTTTTTTCTCACTTGGAGCGAGAGCGGAGCGCGCTCTTTTTTTTCTCACTTGGAGCGAAGAGCGGAGCGCGCTCTTTTTTTTCCGGAGCGTGCCCATCACTGAGTTGCAACGAGTGTTCCGACTCTGATGCATGTAATGTTTCACCACAGTTTTCCTACATGTAACTCGGTCCATCTAGTATATAGTCAAAGATCCTTTGAGACTGCATCGCAAAGGGTCTAAAATGAACCTCAAGTCGCTGAATATTCGTTCAACATTGGAAAATTGGAAATTGGCTGGAGACTTTCACCAAAATGGTTTTTTAAAGTTTAAGTTAAAGTTTGATTCAGTTTCAGGGACTGAAAATATTCACGTTACATAATTTTGGTAACTTACTGAATGGAAGAATGAACATCGACAAATTCATTTTAAAGTCAAACTTAAAGCATAATTATTTTAAATTTTAAGGGTTTGTATAATAAAAATTGTACAATTTGCTCGGTCATTTTAATAATATTTTTTAATTCAAGTTTTATATTTTAATTTTTAATTCAATTTGCTTAATTTAAAATCAATTTATTTCATTTCTTATGTCAAAGTTAGTTGAATTTTGATAGGTACATGTTCCATTTTCAAATATATCTCTTTTCATGTTCTGATTCAAAATTTCTAACATTTATTAATGAAGTTGTAGAATTCAAATTTTTTTGTTTTCAAATTCGAATGTTTTTCTTTTTTCATTATATTAATGAACTCAATAACAAATAAACGAAACAGAAACACAAAATAAGTTGAAAAATAATTGAAGAAATAAGAAACATAGACCAATAATTACGGGTAATTCGATATTTTTCGTTACTACCATTTGTCCGTTAGGTGGCGCAATTGTTTATTTGATCCTTAAAGATTTGATCTGTGGTCAGAAGACTGAAAAAAGTGATTGCAATAGGGTTTTTGCTTGCCAAAGCAAAAGGTTTTTTGTTTTTCATTAAGGCGGTGCTTCGGAAAATAAGTTGGTAAATGCGAAAAAGTTGTTTTTTTAATAAAAAAATGAAAAAATTGGAAAAATAAATGCTTAATCGGTTGAAACAAAGTCTCTAAAATAATATATTATAATTTTAAATCATTTAGTTACGTTACTTTTGAGAAAAATACTGCAAATGAAAATAGGATATAATTTTCATTTGCAGTATTTTTCTCAAAAGTAACGCAACTAAATGATTTAAAATTATAATATATTATTTTAAAGACTACGTTTCAACAGATTAAGCATTTATTTTTCCAATTTTTTCATTTCTTTATTTTAAAATCAATTTTATCACATTTACCTACTTATTTTCCGAAGCACCACCTTAAAAGAAAACGGTTTTTTAGCAACTCTGGTTAGCTATCGATAACAATATTATCGCCAACTTCACCAATAGATAACTTTTTGAAATTAGCGATAGTTATTGATAACTTTTTTTTTTCAAGACAAACGAACGGCACTTTCACCGAACAAACTCGATAAGCAAGTGCTGCTCCATCAAAATTTACGCATGTTTGATAGTAAATTTTCTTCAGAATGAGTTATTATTCACTTTTTACGTGAATAAAATGATTTTCAACGAGCATCAGCAATACCTCTTACTATAGGAGGTATTGGCATCAGTCATTTATTACTCCCCCCTCCATAAAGGAAAAAGTTATCTTTAGTTATCAATAATAAAAATTACCGATATTTCCGAGCTCTTCTAGAGTCTAGTTGCATGATAAATACTATCAAAGCAGCAAAAAAAGAAAAGAAATAATAATGATGAATAATAATACATGAATCATGAGTTGAAATTTTATCAAAAAAAATCTATAATGACAATAATAATAACGAATAAATAACCATATCATAAATCACTGTGCCTTAAAATGACATGAAAATGAGCTACTGAAATTACTATTTTCGAGTAAGCAAATGATTATATTAGAAATACGTAATTCCCTTAGGAGCTGATGAATTTTAAAGTTGAAAATCTCCACTTCCAAATGGATCAAACTTTTAGGAAAGGATTGTGATTTTGAAGTTTTTTAGTGAACAATACATCAATATGAGTGAAATTCGTCATAACCGTTTCACAAATTTGATGGAGAATAAAAAACTTCAAATAGAAATGAATAAAATATACTTCAGAAAGCAGGAATAAATCCGAATTTTTTCCTTTTTTCATATTCTTAATTGCATATTACAAAGACAGTGAACAACAATGTGACTGAGATTATACATTAACATAAATATCAACCTAGCCATGTTTTCATTATTTTCAAGCGTAATTGGACTGTTTTGCAACCAAATCATTAATTAACTATGGAAGAAATAAGAATTCTTTGTTGACGGTACAATCTGGTTGTGTAGGGACCATTTCACATAATTTTCAAACGGTAGAACATTTTAGAAGACAAAGTTATTCAATGAAGTCATGCCGGTTATTTGTTTAACATAATATCGAATAATTTCCATGAAATTATATCCAAACTATTGACCAAATTAACTGCAATTTTTTGGAAATTACTTTACGGACTTCGAAGCAATCTTTATGTAGAAATACGTTCAATTGATAATGTATATTAATTTACAAGATTTGTAGTTTTTACATGTTCCATGATTAATGAAAGCATTAACGCTTGTCGGGAAACAGCTAAAAGTTTAGATAACAGATGAAAGTTGATCGCACATATTCAGCTCATCTTCGTTTTTAAATATCATATAAAAACAACGATAAACACAAAAACACATATAGAAACGTAATGTAAGTGAATAATAAATGAAAAAAAATCTAATAACTTAAAAGCGGCCTTTCAAACGAGAACTACGACTATCACTAAAGAAATTTCGAACTATCAAAACCTGGCCTATCATTGTTACAAGAATAACGCAAGTTTCCGAAAAACACCACCAAAAAACTGTTTGATTGAGATCTTCGGCTCTCTTTCGACTAGAGGCTTCACGAAGCCTATGATGAGTTTGAAAATCGTTTATAATATTCAACTTTTTATGAATTTCTTGCGATGATGCTTCCATCTGTAAAGTACAAGAGGTGAATTTTTCCACATTTTGATGACATCAAAAAAAAAAAAAAAAATACTGTGATTTCTTACACGGGTCATCACGGTTATATGCTCTTCAAGGATTGGAAGTGATTTTTCTTCACCAACTTGAAAATCCATATACACTACTTTGTGAGAAAACGTGGAAAACTCATTGCTAAAGCAAACGGCATATACTCCTGACACTTGAGGAATGAAAGTGTGACTGTCAAACTGGGATTTATATTGCTGGTAGATAATTTCATTAGAAGGACCTTCGATTGCCACATCTACGTCATATTGTCCTCCTGTGATAACCTACAAACAAGCAATACAAGCTAATGTAAATTCTATTCAGCAGAATAATTAATACTGAATTACGTACTTGATATTCCAACGTAGTAGATACGTTCTTTTCAATGACTTCGTAAAAACAATCTTTGGCATTATCATACAATTCAAAAGTGAGTTCTACTGCATATAAGAGCTTTAATTTTACTAAAGCAATCAAAAGTAAAATAATCCATCCATGCATCATTGTAAAAGTATTGAAACTGGTAACATTACACGATTAAATTATAGAAAACTTATTATAACTCAATCTCACTATTCTGGTAGTTCGAATCAAGAAATGAAACGAGATAGGCAAGCAGTAATGACCAACAATGACTCGCATCAGAATTCCTAAAGCAATGCGAGTGCCACTTGTCACTTCGACTGAAATACACGTTTAATGTTTGATTAACACTAAAAATTAAAAGAAAATTTGGTTTGAAACATTATCGGCGAATTGTGGTACTCCTATGACATGACTCGTATTTAGAACATAGAGAATTAGAGATAGAACCAAAGCTGAACCAAAGTTATGTATAAAGACTAGTTAGCTCACTCACACTCACATAAGAACAACGGTGTGAAATCCGTCCACCCTCGATTAGTTACAAATGCGGCCATCGCAGCAGTGAGAAGGGCTATCTTTTTCGGGACGTGCATTTAAATTGCATGGGAAGCGCCAATTTTTATACCTTCAAGTCCACGTTACTCGAAATTTTCAGCAGCACCATATGGTTTTTAAATTGCTGTCTTATAGAAAATTTTACGCTCTTTCCAATGGTGTACAATAAAAATGAATATTTTTACAAGATATGGAGCTTTTAATGTCAAAAAACGTATCACAGCTACGAAAACGCGTACTTTTCGTAACTTTACATTCACGTTACTCAAAATTTTCAGCGGCACGATAGGGTTTTTAAATTACTATTTTATAGAAAATTTCACACTTTTTCTAATGGTGTGTAATAAAAATCGTTTTTATCAATATTTTTACTAGATATGGAGGTTTTAAAGTTGAAAATAGTATTTAACCTACATGAAAACGCGTATTTTTTGTAACCTAATATCTTGTTACTCGAAATTTTCAGCGGCACCGTGAGGCTTTTCAACAGGGCTGTTAACTTAAACGTATATTAGTTAAATTCAGTTGAAGTTTTAGTCTTTCAAAACAAAAATAAGGGTTAAAGTTAGGAGTTTTATTCTTTTCACTTAAAGTTTAAGTTATAGCATAGATGAAGGTTAATCTATGGTTATAGTTAAAGTTGATGTAAACTAGTTTTAACTTAAATAAAATAAAAATTTAGAGTTAAGGTTAAAGTTAAATTCTTCTTTATAGTTAACAAAGTTAAAGTTAAAGTTAGTTAAAGTTTAATTCTTCTTTTAAAATAGTTAAAGAAGTTGAAGTTAGAATGAAATAATGTAGTTACCGATTATATCATATCCGCTTTTTATGTACGATGAAAAGATGAAATAAGACATAAGAGTTTCCAAATTCAATAAATTAAGCGTTTACAAAAATATAAAATGAATTTAATTTAAAATTTCACATTTAAAATTTTAATTTTCAAAACTACTTAATATAATTATTTCGCAATAACAAAAGATCATTAATAATAGAAAATAGACCCTTTGAGACTGCATTGCAAAGGGTCTAAAGTTCAAGTCGCTGAACGTTCCTTCCTACAACGCTGCTTGAAGGTATAAAAATTGGCGCTTCCCATGTAATTTAAAAATGCACGTCGCGAAAAAGATAGCCCTTCTCACTGCTGCGGTGGCCGCGTTTGTAACTAATCGAGGGTGGACGGATTTTACACCGTTGTTCTTATGTGAGTGAGCTAACTAGTCTTTATTATATAACTTTGAATTTAAGAAAAAAAAAAAAAATTATATTTTGAATTTGATTTGGGTTATAGCAAAAAACCAACAAGAAACTTGTGTTCCGTGTCCGTGACTGCGAGAGTTATCCCAGTTTTTATTTGCATTTTGTGTTTTATATTTACTATTATTAGGTGACCGATGTAACCAAATAATCAATATGAAAACTAAAAGTAAAACTTTAAGTTTTGAAGAATGCGATGTTAGTGATTCAATGAACGTGAAGAAAGTTTTGAATCTTTATCGGTAAAAAAGAAATGTTTTTCTCCTTTATAATTTTGAGGGAAATGGTGTTGTGAGACGATCATACGTAATATTTTGCATTACAGAAATGTATCTGACGTCAAACCCAATAAATCTAGGATGGGAAAGAACTCGATGGATGAAATTTGCAGCTTTGGTGATTCTGCTTGTTTGCATTCCACGGCAGCTTACAATTTGAATAGTTTGAAAGATGACGATCGTAAAAGCGTAATTGAAGATATGTCGGTAAGATTATGTGTTGTAATATTACAAGGATTTGGTATTGCTTATTGGTGTAATTACGAGATTTCTCATCACTTTATATGTCAGTACAGGATTGGGAAGTGTACATGTTTTGTAAAGAAAACGAAGAACGAAAAAGAGTGCGCTATGAACGAACCAGTGTCCCCATTCGAAATCTAAACTGCTCGAATATTGTTATCAAAGTTAAGGTATTTGGATTTGCAAGAATAATGTGAATGTACATATAGATGTAATAGGTGAACTATTCTTCGACCTCGCATCACCTAGTGAAGTACCAAATACATGATCACATTTTATTGAATTTTTTGTTGTTATAGAGCCATCAGAATAATGCAGCCGATGTCTCTTTTTTTCAAATCGATAAACTGGAAGAAGATCGGACGGAGTCGCCACGAAATACCCGTAAAGGTGATTATCAATCATTGTTATTTTTTTCCATTTTATGATACTTCAAATTGGAAGTATTTTTTCATTGTTTCGGTGATGGTTTCAAAAAAATTATTTTTCCATGCTTTCACAGAGATGAGCAGAGCTGATGAGGCGATGGTAGAAAAAATACTGGGTAATAAATGCTTTGAAAAAGGAGAGTACGAAGCAGCTTGTCAGCATTACACGAATTCCCTCAACTTGTCTTCCAATCTCATCGACTCTTACAATAATCGTGCTATGTGCTGTATGCTCATTTTGCTGTACTTCTACGAGAGTGATACTTTTAAAACTCCCATTCATTCATTCAGTCATTCTCTCGTTGTTTTTTCATATTGCAGACATAAAACTGGAAAACTATTCTGCAGCTTTTCAAGACGTAAATGAAGTGCTTAAAAGAGAACGCGGTAATGAAAAAGCCCTATACAGAAAAGTACTGAGTCTGAAAGGAATGCGAATGTACGAAGAGGTTCGTGTTCTAAACAATAAAAACCCTTTTTTTTTGGTCGGTCATTTTTACCGATATTGATGATTTCGATTCGATTTTTCAGGCGTTGGAAGAAATAAGAAATCATAAATCGAATAATAAACGGTATTTGAAGGTATCAATGGAGATCGAAGATGAAATATCGAAATTAAATGGGAAAAAATACAAGTAATAATAATAGTGTTAATGGCGATTCGGTGTTACGATGAACGAATGAATAAACAAAACATGTGATCATCCTGATTCATTACAGCATTCGTCGGCGTGACGGTAGAAAAAAAAAATTTCAGATTGATGTCAGTCAATTGTCGGTTTATGCTAACTGCGACCAATCGTACTTGCTGGAAGTGGATAGGATGGGATGTATGCGTCATTGCGTATGTGAATACTGTACCGAAGAAGATCAGCTAAATCGAAATAAATCTGATAGCTTACGAATCCGAGAACGAGCTCGCTGGAAACTTTTGGACAATCATTTACTCAAAACGATTGGTGTTGTAAAGGAACAAACAAACGATTTTACTGCAAATGCGATTTCAAACGATTATGTGTTATCAGAGAGGCACAGAAACAACAAGAATGAGACTATAAACGGAATAACATCTACGAAATCGACGAATAAAACTACCGTCGAAAATGTCCGTCCAGTGCACTTAAGCTACGCTAGCAATGATAACTTTCTCAAACGAAAGAAAGAAACTGAATCCCATCACCGCGTTGATAACAACAGCTCAAGAAACCATGAAAATGATGATAGCAATGCAGCGTTACTTGATGATTTCAGTTTAACCGAAATGCAATCTGTCAACGATCTCGATACTAATAAAATTCTCAAGTGGACAACTTACTTGAAAAATACAAATGCAATAACTTTGAAAAAAGGTACTGTTCGCCGATATAGAATCGCGTAACGTTATACGTTCTAGCATAAATGAACCATACATAAATAGCCCGCCGTATGTTAAATTTTTATCACTCGAAAACTGAGCTGGATTCGTTTTTTGCTAATATCTTGAAAACAATTTAAGATAGAGGGCTCGCAAATGGCTCAGTTTAAAAAGATTGATATTTTTTTTAAGTTACTGTTATGATTTACTTTTGGAATAAATTTCAAAAAACGATTTTTTTACTTTACTATGAATTATTTCAAAAAGTACATCTATGACAACTGCTTTTTAAAGTGAAACACATTCGGAATTTTATTCTTTTTCGAATGAGCTGCTTATAAACTTTCCATTTATATTTTTTCTTGAGATATTTGCAAAAAACTAAGCAAAAAGTCAAATTTATTTTTAATACTGGAGCTCATTCACAGAGAGCGCTCTAAAAAATGAGTTAACTCGAGACTCACATCGATGGCAATAAGGTATTAAAATTCAATCATGTTCAGAAGTGAAGCTCTTTCAAATGAGCCATTTTTTCCTAGATATTAATAAAAAACCTGGCTCCATTGTGAGTGATAAATTCGTATATACCGTGAGCTAACTATGTATGGTTAATGCCATGGTTCTAGATATTTTTGAAATGCGTGTAGAGATACTGGACCTTTCTGCGGACTTTTTCTCTCTCTCTTCTCGTAAACCCGCTGTTGAGTTCATAATGAATGTAGGTATGCGTGCGTGCGTGTGTTCTCTTTCTCTCGGACATGAGATGTTGAGTAAGTTTCAGTTAATTGACTCAAAACTTCAAATATCGCTTAAAGAAATTGAAACTTCAGAGCTGATTAGTTTTTGGAATCACTCTATCCGGGGGTGAGGTGAGGTGATGGCATGCGAGTTTCCTTTTTTTTTTTCCTTAAGCGATATGTTGAATAAAGCTCAAGTAGTTGGTTTCGAACTTTGAAAATAGGTAGACATAGTGGAGCTTCAGAGCTAATAAGTTTTTGGAATCGACCGAACATTGAGAGAGTTAAACGTTTTAGGTTCTAACACGGTAACAGGAGTTCGTGAATCTTAACGGTTCGACTCGGAATTTTGAGATTAGGAAATTTGGTATGTTTTTAGAAGTAACAAACTTTTGGAGTGATGAAACGTGAGGTTGTGTGATATTATGAAATAATTTGAAATTTTGAGAAGAGCTAGAGAGTTAACCTTTCAAAGCTGATTAGTTTTTAGAACTAATTCAACGCGACGTAGCTAACGTAACATTGTATGAGTGAATGTTTTTTTTTATTCTTTCGTACTGGCCCCTTAATTATAGTATTCTAGAGTAGACTTTACTAGATTGACTTTTTGAGGATTGGTAGAGCAGGTGGATCTTTGGAGTTGATTACCTAATGTTCGAAGTTGAATAAGCGTGAGGTAATGCGTCGTTTTATCGTGTCTTTTTGTTCTAGCATGATAACTGGAGTAGATCTCAATTAGTATAATGTTGTGGAAATTTTAGAATAATTATGTAAAGTGAATGAAGTGACGTACTTGATAGTTGAAGCGAGATGGAGTAGGTGGATCTTCAGATCTTATAAGTTTTTGGGAGTCTAATAATCACGAGGTAACCTGATATTGTTTCACATTGAGCCAATCCGAATTTTTTTTGGTCTGGACTAACATTTAAAGAGAAGTTAGTGGATTAGGACTGGATTTAGTATTCAGGTATCTATTCCCATGAGCTGCAGAAACTTGAAAATATAAAAATTCAAATATCAATTTTAATAAAAATTACTGGGTAGTGGGTATATTGATTTTTGAAAATGTTGGTGCGGCTAAAGGAAGAAAGCCCACCCCTCATCAAGTGTAGCTATTATTGTTTCATCAATCGAAGTAAATCTATGTGTGCTGTTCGGTGAATTTAGGAATAGATAAGATGGATTTATTGTCGGCTTTGGAGTCGACCAAACTTAACATGGTGTGACTTGACATCGTTTGAGTTTGTGTTATACGTATAATACGATGTTGCGTTATATCGCGTAAATTTTCGAAGTTGAGATGACATTTTTTAAATGCGAAAAACCAAATAATATCAAAACGCTGGCTATCCTAAAATTTAAAAAATTAAGTTTCCAAAAAGGTCAACATTGACAGTAAATAATACAAAGGGTAACTACTATGAATTATCATCTTTTTCGCGGTGTAATAAGCTAAGCAATATAGCTTTTATTGAATCTCATAGTTGTTTGTAGCGTGATCTGAACGATTTTAACCACAAATCTTTAAAAAAAAAGTCCGCTATTAAGACCTATAGGAGTGTTATTCTAGTTTCTTTTCATCTCCTTTTTTTTTTCAAACAGATTTCGATATCACTCTTAGCGTAGACCATCTTACTATTATTTTGAAAATAATCAAAACCCGTTTTCATTTGGAAAAAGAATGGAATAAAATTTGTGATGTTTTAAAAGCCGTTTCTTCGATACAACAATTTCCACTAGTCATCAAATCTGTCGATGAAAATGCCAAACAGGGTTAGTAACAGTTGCTTGGTTATTTTGAACAAATGATCTTGAACTGAAGGTAAATGCCATAATGCCAAATTTCTTATGAACGCATTCGTTTTTCAGATCTGCGATCTTTATTGCATGATGCAGCGGTATTAAAGTTGGAAAATGCTACCATCATCGAAGAAAAATATTTCGGCTCGTTTTCCAAAGTATAATAATTACAACAGCATATTGTCGCAGAGCTGTGCATTACGTGTTGCTTCTCTCTAATATAGCAATTTTTATTATTTTCATTTTCATTACGATGTACTTTTCGATTTTCGTACCACACTCTGAGATTCTTAATGAAGAATAATCGATTGATTTTGGAGCAACTGAACTAGGCGTGCGAGCCGATTATGGATACAGGAGAAGCTCGATTATCTGACCTAAAAATCACATTCAATTTTCCTTCATTAATCGAGTCAAAAATGTCGGTCAATTTTTCTCCATAGGCGTATTTTGCAAAATAATGACGAACTACGAGTCGAACGTGGAAAAAATTTACTATCAACACTTGACCTTTCTAGAGCAACAGCCCGATATTAATGTTCAAGAATTGTCATGTGTTCGAAAATTGAGATTTTGCTGCTCAAAACAGCAGTTACTAATTTTTATAAAAAAAATTGTATACCATTTTATGTAATTTAATAACTGCACACGAAGTCTTGCCATTAGAATGTAATAAATAAAAAAAAAAAAAAAAAAAAACTTACTGAGTAATAAAGTGAACTTTTTTTCCCTATAGTAAGAAAATAACGACTTTATTGCTGTCTAAGAAATTCGCTGTAAAGAGCATACTTCTTGGGTGTAAAAACACAGTTCATGTACACATGAGTTGGATTAAAGGTTTTTTTTTCTTCAATTTTTCCAAACATGTAATCAGTTGTTACTGTAGCGCTTGAAAATTTACCTACCATGAAGTTACTGTACTATTCTCATTTCATTTCTTTAGAACAAACGTTGAAACAACTTTTTAAGGTGTTGCCATTTACTCTTGCCCGTTCAAGTCGGATAATCGAGCGCTTCTACTGTAATGCGAATTTAAGGTTTCAACAACACTTCGAAAAAAAAAAAAAATTCTAATAGTGATAGATAATGTTATTACAGAAATTTGAATTTTACATGACAATATAATATTATGTACACGAGTAGCGAGTAATATAAATGAAGGTACTGTACGTACAACGTAAGCTGCTATAATAAACTTGAATTTTCAAGAGTGTGCAATTTGGTACTTGAGCAAAACTGGATAACTCAACAAATTACAGGATAATGAAAGACTATCGGTTACGCTTAAATAATATAGATAAAACAACATTATACAGTAATGCCTAATGCGTACGCACGTACATAACTATACGTGCCAGCAACAAAAAAAAAAACACAATAATAGTAAATTTAATAGACTGAAAAATCGTTAGCTGTGGTTATACATACTTGGTATCACTTAGGTGTAGATGAAAAATAGCCGAAATAGGTATCACATCAACGAAAAAATGAAAATAATTAAATTAATTACATTTCACCTTGCAATTTATGACTTGCTTCTTGCGGCAGAACATAAAGTTGGAATGCCAACTAAGAAGATATTTCCACGAAAAATGAAAGCAACGTTTCGTTGAAAATATAAGAATGCAGCTAGAATTGAAGCCACAGGTAAAAACGTTTTTTGCTTATTCATTACGATTATGAATGGAGCTCTAAAAAGATAATCTTCTGCTTTGTAAAGAAACAAGAATTTCCTCATCTTCAATTTTGATCACAACTTTCTTTCATGCCAGCCCACAAAGCGCCAAAGCTCATCTTAACTTACAAGATATTCGTCGTATTACGAGCAAAGCTTTCAAACAATTACTGTGCTGCATTAATATTCATCACATGCTGGCTTCGACACTATGACTTTTCGCATCAAGTATACGTTTCGGTCAATACTTCTATTATTCTCAAAATATCGTCGAAATGAGGTCTATTTTCCGGCTCGTATTGCCAACAATTTTTCATCAAACTATACATTTCATCTGGTGTTCCCTCCGGGGCAGGTAGTCTGTAGCCTAGGTTCGTGTATTCGAAATAAACAACAATTACTATCCGACGCAGAAATACAAAACAATCAGAAGGAAAAGAAATAAATAAGGACAATTCGATTACCCGAATCGATCTTTTCTCTGGCTTCTGAATTACTCATTCCTGGATACGGGTTCTCTCCTCTTGAAAATATTTCCCAAGTTAAAATACCATAACTCCATACATCGCATAGCGAAGTATATTTACCTATTTATAAATATGCGTAAATAATACATAAATAATATGCATGAGAGACAATGATACATAATATTATTATAAATATGCAGTAGATACACATCATACGTACCAAAATTTAATGCTTCCGGAGCCGTCCATTTGATAGGAATTTGTTTCATTCCGTCGGATACGATGTATTCTTCTTCTTCGCGAGACATACCGAAGTCCGATATTTTTATCGTATTATTTTTACCGACTAAACAATTTCTGGCGGCTAAATCTCTATGGATGCAATTCTTACTCTCTAAATAACGCATACCAGCGGCTGTATCCCTACACATTCTCAGCAACTGGGCACAAGTCAAAGTGGATGCATTTTTTCGAAGGAAAGATAGCAAACTGCCACCTGCAGAAGATACACCTACTATTTTACATTTATGTACGACATAATAATTTTTTTCAACTGAAATTATCACACGGCACAAACCTGGAACTAGTTCCATAACAATCATAATAGGCTGTTTTTGAACGCATATACCGATAAATTTCACTATATTAGGATGGTCATATTGCTTTAGGATACGTCCTTCTTGAAGAAATTTTTTCTTATACTCGTCCGGTATAGTAACTCTGCAAGTTTTTACCGCCACTTCTTCGTTCGTGGACAACAGAACAGCTTTATACACATCCCCGAAATTACCCTAATAAAAACAATAACAACAATGAATAATAACAATATTCGATTACATTTTTTTTTTTTTTTTTTTTTTTTTATCAACGACCATCCTAAGCCTTTAGGCGACGACCAACATCTGACATATTCAGCGCCAGATTTAACTCATTTGGCGCCTACAACATGGTGTGGTCAAAATGTCTCAAAATTGCGTATTTATACCATATTTTTGAGTTTGAAGTGGACGTAATACGGTGGTATTAATACCGCGTAGTAGTTTTGTTTTCTGGCTTTCGTGAACAATTTACGATTTACATGTAAGGCCCCCTTCTACATAGACTATCACATACGGTTGGAAAACGTGAAAAACAGACAAGTTTATTACTTGCAGGTTATTTATCGATGACCTGAATTTCATTGCGAGTCGTACTTCAAAATTCTTTGTTTTTGCCAAAAAAAAAGTTTAAAATTTGCCGCTATGGGCCAGAGCCTAGTTGGCTTATAGGTAAAGCAGGCGTTGGATACATGATTGTATTATGCGCTTAATATTCACAATTTCATACTTCGACCCACGAATACCGATCTCGCCATTCCTCACGACGACATCACTTCCCCGGAATCCCAATCACCCCTCAATAACCTTGCTTTTAATTACTCTTTGAATATTTTTATTTTTTTTTTATACATACGATTTCTTGAGATAGGGAGTTATAACAACGGGGTCTCGCATGTCCAAACTGCCAACTCGCGTGTACTTTGGAGAAAGTTCTAGTTTGTACACTCCCCGCCACTTTCCTTCGGGTATTTACTTTGTTTATTCCCCAATGAAATGACTCTTTTCGTTTGTGAATGAAGCAACCCACTGCAAATCTATATCTATATACCGTGCGACCAACTAAGTAATTTTTGCACCTTTCAGCGCCAAATTCTCTCTTTTTGAAAAAATAAAAACTTCAAAAATGTTATTTCCTCTGTTCGTTTTTTGTAGGATTAAGAAATGAAAAAAAGAACTGATTTCGGATAAAATCAATTAATAATGAAAAAATAAAACTTTAAAAATTCATTATAGAATTTTATGATTATTTTTATCGTTTATTATTTGTGTAAAAACCAAAAGATACGAGAAAATTCACATTCTATTTAAAGGTAGGGAATTTCAAGCTGAAGGGTGCAAAGATCAATTGCGCGCCATGTAATTATAGGAATCTGCATGGTTTGATGTTTTCTTTGTGACTCTTCTCTTCCACAACTACTGGTCATATTTTGATGAAATTTTGAATTCCCCTCCGAATTAACACGCAGAAGGTTTTCAACTACAATCCAAACCCTAGCCCCGAAATGTGGGGAGGAGGGTCAAAATTTTGAATAGGGTGGTTCTAAACTTCAAAATCAATTTTTTTTTTTCAATAAACGGATTTCATAGCACGAATCGATGAGAAATTAAAAACTATATCATCAATTCGGATTGTAATGTGTATAGAATAGATAGTACTTACTTTGCCTATTTTTTGTAATTTGTGAACGTCGTCGTTATTCAGTTCCCAACGTTCCTCAATATCGGTCGTTTCAATACGGCTCCCGAACGATTCGTTATTGGTAAGCTGTTCTGATATTGGAAGTTGATCAATTCTTGTATGGTAGGAAAAGAGGGTCCTTCAAATCTATATTCTCCCTGCGCGTACAGTAATGTAATCAAAACGCTTTGTACTTGAAAGCTAAAACGAAGTCGAAAAACACGATAAAAAAGATTCAAAATTCTCACTCACGTCGCAAGTTGTTTGCACAATAAAATGCTTGTCACGTCCGCCCCAAAGTACCGATAAAACTGCCTGATTTTCGTCGTTTCTAACAGTTTCTCGAACTAAAAAATCTCCTTCCGTTCTCAATAATCTGACGACTTCGTCGCGAGGTAAAACACCATGAAACCATTCCTCATCCACCAAGGATTTCATCGAAGAACCTAACTAAAAAACAAACAAATACGCCGCATGTCATATATACGCACATTTTCGAAATTAATTTCTGCCGATGGAAGAAAAGGTGCATACTCGCACCACTCACACCGGTTTATGAATTAGAATTATATCATGCAGTTAGGTAGGTAAGAAGTACGATAAAGAGCAAAGATCATACATCAAACGATGCGCAATTTGTATAATTCGTGCGGCTCAAGCGAAGAAGTCTAAAAATCCGATTTGTTAAACCCGAAACCGAACCAAGATTCTGAGTACTCGATATTCGACTGATGGAGAATTGGAGACAGGAGACAGTACATATTTTGCTCGAAACGAACGTTTTCGCTTACGTTCTGGGCCTGTGCGCAGAGTTATTCACCAATTCACCAAAGAAAGGGGGGAATAAATTTTGTTCAGAAAAAAAAAAAAAAGAACATCTAATATTCAATGTACAACAATTAGTAGCAAATATGAAATTTTCGAGAGGAAAAAAATTCCGAACGAGTTTTCAAACCACTCGGCCTGTAACAAATAAAGAAAGAGTAGACAGATAAATCTACACTGCTTCGTTTGTACAAACAAGACTAAGCCGTTCGATGACACCGAATTGAAGATACGTAATAAGCGATATAAAACTACAACATTATCTTATTTAGTGAAGAAAGCATTTGCGCGAGTTGCATACGCTAAATATTACGTCCGAAAAGTAAGTAATTATACAACACCATCATCATTACTCTAACATCGCTCGTACTTCGCGATTAAAATGGTATATTACTATACGAAGACGTGTTTAGAAGATGATACGACTGAGATATTTAGCGTACGGACGCAATTAATATTGCTTGGTTGGTAAAATGGCGTTGTACTCGGCACATATGCGATATTACTAGTAAATTCGATTAATATGGGAATGTTTCGTTTCTACATAGAAATGCAAACTGTATTTTTAATTTTTCTTATTTTTTTTATTTTTTATTATTTTTTTTTTGCAAAATGATAAATTTATTACCGCATATTTCGAAATGTGAATGCGGGGCGGATTTTCATATTCCACGCTGCATGTATCCCTACATTCGGTCCCATTATTAGTCGCGCTACAATCACACACAAAGCGGAGCGTTCTTGTTAGACAGATGTAATGGAGAAGAAATCTATACGCAAAACGGCCGGTACGAACGCATATCAGACTTGTCACCTACGCCAGAACTTGGCGGTTCGTTGGCACTTCCGTGAACGGAGCGCGTTTCCATTTCCGGAGAATTGGGAGCTGATTTTCTACGAAATGGCTTCCACAGTTTATCCACTATACTGATTTGCGACGTTGGCGACATCGAATTCGGGTGTAGCGAAGATAACGAAGCTCGCTTCAATGAAACTCTGCTCAGCGGCTACCAATAATAAAGTACCGCAATTATTATTGTTATTATCATTATTATTATTATTATTATTATTATTATTACACGCCTAGCATACAAACACAACTACCGGGTGACTGCTTGATTCGAGCACCACAAGCGCAAAAATCTTTCCCTGATAGAAATAAATTATATATTTGAATGATGTTAGCAAGAATAAATGGCATACATAATATTTATCTAATGCTTAAAAGCGTTTATCAATAAAATACAAAATTTTAATTTATGCTTTCGTTGTCAAAAGAGTATATATGTTTTGAATTTTTTCACCTTTTAGCTAATTTTTTCATTTGGGTGCTCGAATCAAGTAGTCACCCGGTATAAGAACACGCACACTTAATCTACGATGATTTTCGGAGAGAAATGATCCCAATTTTCACTCGTCATTTTGCCACGTAACTTGTAGTTTTCTAATTGGTAATTTGCAGAAATTTAACAAAAAAAAAAAAAAAAAAAAAAAAACTCGTCAATTTTATCTACTTATTTATTTATTTATTTATTCGTTTTTTTTTTTTACCCGAGTAAGTAGCAAACACTATCAGAAAAAAATATACAAAATGACTATTTCAAAATTTCGAGTAACGCTGATTCAAAACTGTTGAAACGTTTCAACTCTATCGGTCCAAAGTAATTTTTATCTACATAATCGACGTGAAATTTTTTACGAAATGAGTGATAATCGGGGAAACGCATTTTCTGAAATTATTTTTTTTAATAATTAAGAATTTTTCGAATATAGTTCATTCGCGTTGAGAAGCGTCACGTGAAAAATACCAATATTGTGATTGCTAGCCAAGGTTACACCATTTCAGTTCGCGTTAAAATAAGCTATGTGTTACACGCTCATTGCGAGAAGGGTTCGCTTTCGCTTTTTGTAAATCAGTTTATTTTTTATTTTGAGAATGTCTTTTTAAAATATAATAAATTTTTATTTAAAAGGATGATACAACTATTTTATCGTTTGTCATTAATGTAACTGTCTCCACTAACAAACTAAATTAAATCAATAAAGCAACAAAAAGAAAATTTATTTACGTTCAATATAATCTTGTTGCACTTGGTAAACCTTATCATTGCGTTTCACTAATTTCGTGTTGCGTTGCAGTTTGGATGTACGTGTCCACAAAAAGCAACGGTTTCCAACACATTTCATAACATTCCTATACTCAGCGAAAAAGGTAGTATGTCCAAAAATAGCGATTTTGAGTTAGCGGTATCACTGGAAAGAGAATTTCAAGCTCTATCATTTGGTAATATTGAAATTCACCAAAAAACATTTCTAATATTAAATATTCGCCATTAAAAGAAATTTATACGTCTAATGTTGTCATTAAAAGTCGCTGGCACAAGGTTATATGTCCAGTTGTAACAAAATTAATGTGCATGGAATGAAAGAAATTTTCAAATTTTTATAATTTTACCATATTCTTCATTATTTTCAATCCTTATCATCACTGTCTTTGTAACGTCGTTTTTTTATTTTAAAATAAAATGAAACAAATAAAATAACACAAAATAAAATGAAATGAAAATCGTTTTGAACGAACTTCTTATCGCAAAAAAAGAATTCATTTTTGGTAATATGTCTATACATAGGGAATATGTCCATCTCTTCGATAAATGAAGGTACCATGTGGAACCTGGTCTCATTTTTTTTTTTTTTTTTTTGGTTTTTATTAATAAATTACGAAGAATGGTTCGAAAAAAGATGTTGGGAACTAAGCTCCAGAGTTGTACAAATAAATGTTTTGATAAATCCCCACCAAATTTTACATCATATTCATTTAGTAATACCATAGATTAACCATACATAGATAGCCCACCGGTATATCGAATTTATCACTCATAAATGTTGAAAAAGGAGCCAGAAAGTTTTTTATTAATATCTAGGCAAAAAATTGAGTTAATGTGTTCGGAAATGGTTTATTCGAAAGAGCTTAACATTTTATACATGATTCAATACTAAAATATTATTGCCATCGATGTGAGTCTCGAGTTATTTTAATAAAACTAATTCATTTTTTAGAGCGCTCTCTGTGAATGAGCTCCAGTACTAAGAATAAATTAGACTTATTGCTTGGTTTTTTGCAAATATCTCAAGAAAGAATATAGATAGAAACTTTACAAGTAGCTCATTCGAAAGAGCATAAAATTCTGAATGTGTTTCACTATTAAAAAACAATCGTTATTGATTTACTTTTTGAGATAATTCATAGTAAAGTAAAAAAATCGTTTTTCGAAATTATTTGCAAAAGTAAACGGACAGGAGTAACTTTAGAAAAATTAAATGATTCTCTATTCCAATCTCTTTAAAATGAGTCATTTGCAAGCCCTATATCTTGAATTATTTCCAAGATATTAGCAAAAAACGATTCCAACTCAGTTTTTGAGTGATAAAAATTTAACGTACGGTGGGCTATCTATATATGTTTCATCTATGGTAATACTTACGGACGTTATTTCGTCGATATTTCAAAATCGCTTTTTTGGACATACTACCTTTTTGCTGAATAGTAGCGATAATTTATTTACCAAATATGTGGGTCGAGGGTCGGCAAAGGGGGAAAGTAACTATAAAATTTGATAACACGTCTCCTTTTCGATGACATAAGATGGCGGACACAATTAGGTTTTTTTATAACACGAGATCAAATGGGGCAACCTCTTATTTATACTTATACGTATAACCTGGCCTGCACCTGCATATTCGATAAATAAATGATGAGATGAGCTCGAAACTATTGTTTTTTTTTTTTTTCTTTCAAAATTGAACACATGCATTAAAATTTCTCCTTTTTGACATCGTTAACGACTGAGCTATAGTTCATGCTATTTGGTTTCATAATTCATTAATCAATAAAAAAAACTTGATTATATTTTGTTGGGCAGCGGGAAAAGGTGTAACCTGTCTTTATAATGTCTTATACATATTAAGTGGGAATGCATCATTTTCGGCTGGCCACCAAAATATAATCCACGTTTTTCATTATTTAGTAAACTCCAATAGTATAAATTATAATTCAGTTGTTAATGACGTCAAGAAGGAGAAAATTCAATGCTGGTAGGTAAACGCGGTATCGAGGGCCAGCAATCACAATGTTGGTATGGTTGGTATTTTTCACATGATGCTTCTCAACGCTAGTGAACTGCAGCAGACTGTTCAAAACATCGATCAAGAGCGAAATCTATCCAAAATCCGATGTTTAGATTATACCTGAATTTCGCTACTTTGTTCAAACGAATTATCTAAATCACATCCGTTAGGCAGTTCTTCGCAACCAGTTTCCGACAGCGCTTTACGAATCACTTCGATCTGACGCATCACTTTCCGCTCTTTACTTCGCAGCTCAGACATCATTAAAATATGCGAGCTAAAGTAAACAAATAAAATGCCACAATTACAAACAGCTTATTGTCGTGTTTCACATCGACAAGTCGAATAAGCGAATAAACGGTGAAATGGTGACACGGTGAATACTAAACCCTAAAACAAGCTTACAATACGTAGGTAAAGTACTACGTATTTTATGGTAAAGTTCAAAAATGTGAATACGTACAGGGCGAAAAAACAAAACAAAAACGATGTTCAAATCTCTTAATATATTCAAGCCCCGTGTCGAGACTAAAACATCTCAACTGTCTCCTCCTAAGAGAATGAAATGAATCTACGATATAATGGCATTTCTTGCTCACAGGCCCCATATTTACCAAATTTTCGCAACGGACTCACTCTGACACAAGATATGTTTCGACTATATTTTGAGAAGAGCAACACCGCTTCCTCATTCGATCCTTCCAACATCACCTATGAAGATGGATTCGAAATATAGTATACTTCTCATCGTCAGTAATCAGATTAGCTCATATTCATCAAGTATGAGCTATTTGAGGCTTCTAAAGCCATCCTGAAATTTTCATGATCCGCCATTTTGGATTCTTTACGACCAAAATTCAAAAGCTTATACATATTATATGTATATAATGGTCTGCAAATAATTCCGCATGTCAATTCAGCGAGAAGATATGAAAGATTCAAAAAAATTCACCATTCAAACCATCCTCAAGAATCAAAAATCCCAAACTGACGTAAGCAATTGAAATCTGAGATAACATCGAAATTGATAATTTCAAGGCTTTGAAACTCCTTCCAGTCTCCGCCTTGTTTTTTCAAAATTCAAATGAAGCACTATTTCTAGGTGAATTAAAATTCGACAGCGTGGCGCGGTACTACGAACCGGAGAAAACATACATCTTACATGTACATAGGTACAATGCAATAAAACTTGAAAAATCCGCCCTTCCGCTCTTTCTTTGCCAGGCTGCGACTACAATAATTAGCATTTAAAATTTAAAACTTGCGACATTCAACTCGGTTGAAAAGTACAATCGCCATTGCATGGGTATAAAATAAAATGAAATTGAGAGGTGTTGCGATACAGGAATTAACTCGCTAACGCGAACAGATGATGTAAGATAATGTTTGTGACATGCACAAATGAAAATTTTCAACTATACCTATTTCGGCCGATAAAAATTTTCATAATTATAGCTATCAAAAGGTACGTAATTTGGCGCTTCGATACTACATTTTAGAGTACATTTAGCCATTTACGTAATACGTAATTACTAATTACTAATTAGCGGCAATACACAACACGCATCTTACTTGCTTTCCGGCATGCTGGTAGCGTCGTTATTTGATAGGCTGAACTGGCATTCTTTTAGCGTCATCTCTAATTCGTTCATTTTCTTTTTTAGCCATTCTACAGTCAAGTTATCGACGGTGATTTGATTAGGTAGCAATTTACCGGTTGTGTCTTCTACCAGACTATTATCAAAAGTGAAATCTTCTTTTTCGCACGTCGAATGCGTAATACTGAAAATACAGCAACAACTAATAACTAACTGACTTGACTGCGTCACGTATAAATTAGGTAATATATGTAGGTAGTAGGTACTAGGTAGATAAGGATTCGTTTGTTCATGATTCACGAAGAACCGTGCTTACCTTTGCTTGTCGATCAACATTTTGTACTCTAACGAAGGTTTAATATTGTTTACGGCATTCTCGGCGATGCCCCAACATTCTGCGAACTTTGTCGACGGCACGTTCCAACACTGCACCAATTCTTTGAGTAATACTTGCCTAAAACAGTCACGTAGCGATCTCAATTTAGCGCGCCACAAACCTATAAGGCTACAATTTGAATACGAACAATGCTCAATTCAGATAATCAAATCATATCATTTTTGGGGATAAGTGTGTACCGAGCACGACTTGTACGTATTAACGCGCAAAAACGATACACTGGTGTCTTACACTTCGCGACTAGGACCAGGGCTAGGGCTGGTCAATGTCCAATGTCCGAGCTTGTAAATCCAAGTTTTACGACCCGCAAAAAGCAACAAATTCATTCAATTATATTTTTGGAATGCTTATGATGTTGCCGAAACGTTTGACGAATACAGACCCGTAGCCAGAGGGGCTAGTTCGTTGAGTCCTAGTAAAATTCTGTATTCGATACAAAAGTACTAACCAACCAGGAAAAAAAAAAAGCGCAATCGCACGAACGATACCATTGTACATAGTGTAGTCTACGTGTTCTAAGTTCGCAAAACAAATGACGTAGCAATGTTTATCTTTATTCGTTATTATCGGTTCGATTTTTTGAACTTACCATGTGGTCATAAAATCTTGAAAAACTGCTTGCTGCTGTTCCAGTAAACAAGGCAGTAAAACCGTATTAAAATCTTGTCGCGTTTCTTTAGCATCGGTAATCAGCAACACATATTCATTATGCACTTGATGAAGTTTTCTACACGCTTTTTGGCACTTTTCACGAACGTCCTTACCACTACGCCCAACTGCAATTCCCACACATTAGGTATTAGGTACTTACCGCAACACGCTGAATACAGTAAATTAAAAAGATAAAATTATTAATTACATTCGAAATACTGCTTTTCGAACCTCGACCTCAACACACGATATTCGTCCAGGTATCTGCAGTAATCGGCCTTCTTCTTCACCACTTCTTCTGATAACTGAAATATTAAAATAAGTTCAGATCGCTGTACTGCTTAGGTACCATGCGTCAGCCAAAATCGCAAATACGTACTCGTACCTACTACATATCAGCTTTTTTACTTCAAACTTTCAAAGAGTACCATGATGAGAAAATACTCTGTCAAAAATTTTGGACCCCAGGGCGCAATCATTTTTTTTTTTCGGAAGGGAAGGGAAGGGAAGGGAAGGGAAGGGAAGGGCTAAAATGTATTTTTCAAAGTTTATTTTCCCGTTTTTCGCCAGTTGTAGATGAAAATTTCGCGTTTTTTAGATCAATTTTACAGGGTAAAAGGAACCCTGAAAATTTTTTTTTTCAACATTTTTGAGCTATTTTTCACCGAGTTATGGCGTTTTGAAAAATTTGAGCCGCCATTTTGTAAAAAATTTCGAAGGTACAGTCGCCATTTTTCCCCCTCAAATGTGTTATTCATTCTAAATTATACTACATAAGTTTCAATAAGTTGGAGTTGATGCAACGTTATCAAAAAAAAAAAAAAAAAAAAAAAAATGAAAATTGACCTTTTTTTCCCCACTGCGCTACCATGGGAAGTTGCTGTGTTCGCGCTTTTTGAAACGTTGCACAGACTCCAACTCAATGAAAACACTATATACACGGCGATGCCAAAGTGCCTTAACGGATTTTTGCGTTGATGCATTGGGAATCAATTGCGCGCAAAGTATGTATAATTATAAATAATAAATAGGTATATATTTGTACCGCTATAAATCCGAGACCCGGGATATCCTACAGACAAGCCGAGACCCACTATTATTTAAAAAGCTAGCTAGAGATGGAAGCTAGCATTTGAAATCACTGAAATATAACTTTTTTGGGAACCTTGGTGGGGTAAGGAAAACTTTGAATCGAGTTAAACAAAATATATGGAGGAGCAATTCGTGACCCACTTCAGATATGCCACACTATCCATCTGAGAATGAAGTGCGTATCATTTTATTTTTTGAGTTTTACTTTGATGTCACTTATTTGAGAGTTAAGATATGCCATCTCCAAGAAAACGCAATCTTTCACGAGACTCTAAAATATCTAAAACGAAAGAAGAACGCGCACAATGTATCCTAATCACAAAAATCATTGAAAACTCTAATCAGAGAATATTGCATTTCACATTTTATATGCTATTTTCTGTTTTGATTTTCACTTTATTTTTTTGGATTTACTTAGATGTGACGTGTTTGAGATTTAAAATATGCCATATCATAGATCAATCATACATAGATAGCCAATCGGTATATACGAATTTATCACTCATGAAAGTTGAAAAAGGAGGCAGAAAGTTTTTTATTAATATCCAGGATAAAAACTGAGTAGAGTGTTCGAAAAGAGCTCGTCTGAGAAATTAATTCCAAAAGTAAATCCATAACAGTGACTTTGGAAAAATTAAATCATTTTGCATTTTAATATCTTTAGAATGAGCCCTTTGCAAGTCCTTCATCTTGAATTGTTTCCAAGATACTAGCAAAAAACGATTCCAGCTCCAGTTTTGAAGTGATAGGAGTGATGAAATTTAACGTATGGTGGGCTATCTATGTATGATTAATCTATGGCCATATCCAAGAAACGTTATCTTTAACGAGAATCCAAAACTTCTAAGCGAAAGAAGAAATAGAAAAGTGCAAGTCTTACGACTTTTATAGATGTTTTGGAGCGGTAACCAGTCGGGGAGTACGATAAAGTAAATTTTCGTTGCGAAGGAAACGCGTTACATTCGATTGAAAGCACACGCTGAAAGCAGGGTGATTCAATGTACTTTATTTGCACATTGCTGTGGCAAATAGATATGCAGAAAACACCATTTTGGGCTTATACATGTCTTATGAACATTTTATCGACATACTTTCGAGTTGAGCTTCAATTAATGTCATATAGATATCAATATTTTTCGTTAATCGGAACAAGATATTGATGTTTATTGACGTCTATTCCACAATAATTCAAGTCCAGTTTGAAAGTATATCTATAAGATGTTCATAAGACATGTATTAGCTCAAAATAGTGTTTTTCGTCTATTTATTTGCCATGCAAGAACAAAAGCAGAATATCTATCAGCCAAAGTGTGTAATGTGCACACAGGGATATTAGCTTTGAGTATTAATATAGTAATATGGAGAGATAAAAGTGTAGTTCCATGGGGTTTTGATAGCGCTGCACCAATTATGAATTGTGCACTTGTTGTGCATTTGGTTTGTATTTGTACAGTGCAATGAATTATTCTTATCATTGCAAAAACACACATTTATTTTCCCCCGTAGTACTAAAGAAATTTTCTGAAATTTTTTAAAATGTTACCAAGGAAACATAGATGTGTGCTCTATAAAAGCAAGAATAATAATCTTCATAGGTAACGTAATATACTCATTTTCTAGTTATGTGAAATGCGACATTCTTAATAATATCTTGTTTCAGTTTTCAGACTAAGGATGGAAGATATTCACTATAGAGATAAGATTTGTGATCTGCATTTCACACCAAATCCATACATAAGTAGAGCTTCCAAACGCTTGAAAGAGGATGCCTCGCCATCGTTATTTTCGTATGTTTATTTCCTTAATAATTATATTATGTACCTTATAGAAACAATTATTTTATAATAATACCTCATAAATTACGTAGATCTTCAGCGTTGGAATCTGAAGTCAACAATGAAGGCATACTTATGAAGACGCGTCCACGTAGATGTGTACTGTGTAGAATTATATATAGTTACCACTATTATAACGTACTTTATTGTACCGCTAACTGTAATTTTACCAGGTAGATTTAGTTAAGAAATATAAAAGATTCAAGAAATCTTCACTTGTTCACACAGTACATTTTTAGTAAGTATTATAGGCAGTAGTAATATAACACACTCATGAAAATCTTATTAGTTTCCTTCCTCTTCTGTGTTGTTTACACTAGTACTTTAGCGCATATATGCTCTTTGTTTTAGTAATGTCAATAAATAATTTTTAAATATTTAAGGTATTGATTCATTTTTTTTTTCTTCTTCAGAAATCTGTGCCCCCCTTCATGCGTGAGATAACGGAAAAGATGATACCTGATTTCAAAGATACTCAATTTTCAATTGTTCGATTCGAATAAAATAATAATAAATAACTCCAAATTTTGTTAAAAATTAAAAATTTCTCAGTAAAATCGTCGAATATTTCCAATTTTCCATTCCTTACTATAATAAGCAGCTTATTACTGATCAGCTACGGCCATGAAAGTGCACAATAAGTGTACAATTCGCATCTGATATAGCGCCCTCTATCAGGTCCCTTGATGCGTAATGCTAAAAGTATGGCTTTTATCTCTCCATATTACTATATTAATACTCAAAGGATATTAGTGTTACCAGAATGGTGAAATGTACATATTACGTATTGTTATTTAGAGCTGGTGAAATGTGGGAGTACTGGTGGGTAACTCAGTCATCTTGCATATTGCATCCTTTCCACCTTTTAGTATTTAATTTAAATTACTATTTGTGTATGATTTTGCATTGAGGTAATGAAGCGATAGGATATTGTTTTATGGTTTTCTATTTTTACGGTGCGTCCCATTGATTTTCAATAAAAGTATTTTGGATTTGTTTCGTGGTGACACTGACTGAAACGTGGAGATATTGAATCAGTGTAACCACACAACAAATCCAAAATACTCCAATTTAAGCTACTTGAGATTTTCACGCTAAGGGGGCCGAAGATCAATGGGACGCACGGTATACCTATATTACTAAACCAGTTTCTATACCATACCTGTTCATTTCATATTTTTTGTTTAATTTTCGGCTGAGTTTTCAATCTAGAAACTACATCTGTGACAGCCTACCTTATTTGGGAGGGGGGGGGGTCTAAGGAGGATTTGTAATCATCTGGCAAATGTCCAACTTTTTCGTATGTATATTTTTTCCTCTACGCGTAGCGGGGGCGGGTATAAATACGAGTAAAAACTGCTGAAAATCTAACGAGAGACCCTTCATAAAAATGCGAAAAAAGGCCCATAATAACTCGAATTTCTTGTTTTTGATCTCATATACGTATTCTAATTTCAACGTCCTACGAGCATTTGGAGGAGAGCTGGAGCAAAAAACGGCTTTTTGAGAAGGTTTCAAGACATGAAATTTCTTGAATCTTCCATATCTCCTTACATAATCAACCTACAAAGATCAAACATTGTGTGTGGGATTCATTAGTAACCGGAATATGACTTCTTGAATTTGGGTCAAAATGGATCCGAAATGCAGAATTAATGAGAGACTGTTCTTAGAAATGTAACAAAAGTACTCTTTTGTTTTTTCGATAAAATTCAAAATGGCGGATCACTCAAATTTGAAGGAACTGCGAAAAAGGCAAATATCTCAAAATTGTTGTTTTTGATCTCATATAAAATAGTGTATCGTGGACACCAACAAACCAAAATTTCAGCTTCGTAAGCGCATTTATAGGAGAGTAAGAACAAAAAATAGCTTCTTAAAGAAGTTTCGAGTCATAAAATTTTTTGAATCTTTCATTTATCCCTACCAAATCAACGTAGAAAGATTAAATTTTATGTTGAATTAGTTGATGAACATAATATGATCTCTTTAATTTGGGTCAAAATGGATCCGAAATAGCTGATTGTAAAAATATGAGAATAATTTGAGAAGCCTTCAATAGGTAAAAATGTAATTACATAATGCATAAACTTATATGATTACTGAGGATAAGGAGCATACAATTTCCCCAATTCACGCCATACATGATGTTGGAGGAGAGGTGGATAGGTTATCGACCTGAAAATTTAGTGGTGGTACATGAAAGGTGGAAAAATGTTTACTGTGACTTCATATGATAAAATGAGCACAAGAAAGCTGACTTTTCCTTCCCAAGTGAATTTGGAGGGGATTTGGGGCAATATCAGCTTCTAGAAGGGAAATTACTGCAGGAAATTTCATGAATCTTCGATATCTCCTCACCAAATAATTTTGTACACAGTTTTAGTAGGTAACCAGAATATGACCTCCTGAAGTTGTGTCTAAACCGATCCAAAATGGCGCATTATCAAAATTTGAGTAGAGTTTGAGAATGCTAAAGTACTTGAAATTTATAAAACATGTATTATTGCATGGCAAGAAATAGTACGTATATTTGTCCTAAATTAGTACAATTTACGTGAGTTTGAATGGTAACACTGTAAATCTTTCATAATCTTAAGTTTTGTACATTTTTTTATTAAATCACTTCAAATTTACTGTATAATCATATGTTATTCCCGCACGAAGGGCGGGTGAGTGCATTTTTTGACTAAATTAAGATTCGCAGAAGAATCAGGGCAACTTGAGATCTGACTTCCAATTGACATGGTTCTAAATACAAACGTGTACGTGTCGCATCATAAGTGCTATGGGACACCCCTGTTACTAGGGCAAAAAGTTTTCTTATCCTATGATTTTAGTCAACCGTGTATTAGACACCGTAGGGATGACATCAAAGAAATGGTCAGTAATAGAGAAAAAAAGATACTAAAAGAAGTTCTCACAGATGGCATTCGTACGTCGAAACCATATAAGCAAAAAACATCACGATGATCAATAACAAATTTTTCATAGTTGAAACCGAAACTGAAGAGCCTTCCCAAGACTTAGCCGAGCCCATTGGTGAAGAGAAAACCTCCGAATTCAAAGCTGAACATCTTTCACAAGGTTCGTCGAGAAATTTTCCCACTCACCAACGAGCAATCTTTTTATCAACGATACACAGATAGGTTGGAAAAACCTTATCGATATGATCCAATCTCAATACTTCGTGGTTTGTTTATACACCAGACTTCCCTGCATCATCAGAAGTGTTAAAAAGACTCATATTTTTGGCAAAAATAAAGACGTTAAAATCGGATTTCTCGCTGAAAAATAACAATGAAACGTGTTTTTGCATTTGTACCCGCCAGAAGATACGAGGTAGTGGGAAGTTTGTTATCTAATATGCGGTGATTTCTTCAATACAATAAACTGAATAGAATAGAGTTCATTAGCGATTAACGTTGAAAATATTTTTCGAAATTCTGATCTCTTAAAAGAATAACATTTTGAAATTTTCAAGTATTTTTACATCATTTAAAAACTTTACGCGATGTCTCATCACGAATTTCGAACTCAACATCGAACTCTATCTACATAATTATCGAATCTGCCGACTTAATATGCGTACCGCAAATTGTGAATAAAAATAAAATATCTAGGTACATAAGTGATTCTGGTAACAACCTTTACCGCGTGCTTGCACACTTATATTTTCCAAAACTTACAGCAAAGGAAAATCGGTTACAGAAAGATGGTTAATTTTGATCAACAAGAGTGGTCTAATTTTAAAGCACAAAATTACATGATTTTCTTTTAAAATTACCAAGTAGGAGTATGTGCCCTGTGTGCAATACCAATACGTATGCAATACATGGCATACATTTATAAAAAAAGTTCTACCAAGAACGAATTCGTATTTTAAGAGAGTAAATACCACGTCTCACACCCTTCCCGTTGTTTCATTCGACACACGCGAAGTTTCAAAAGCCCTCACGCGGATTTAATACGTTGATACTACATCACTGCTACCGCATACTGTACATGCCTACTTATCTGTATAATCTGTACATCATATTTTTTTTTTCATTTTCGTACCCACTTTGTTTAAACAGTTGAAACAGTAAGATTTTTCGTGTAAATCAAATATTGGTAGAAGGGGGAGGGAAGGGGAGACTTTAGAAAGACGCGCTTGTTTTTCTTTCTGATAAAATTAGTATGTTATCACTGGCACCTTGGCTGACACATATTGTCTACGGTAACATCACCTCGAGGTGAATGGACTGTAACGCCCCAATCCGACGCGGTGCGGTTGCCATAAAAATATAGGATACCTTTGTCTTGAATTAAACAACAAGTTTTGCAAAGAGACAGGGGTAGCAGAAGACTAGCCGTTGTATGTTCAAATGTTGAGGTCTTTAGTAACATCTTTTTAATAGGTAATTACATTAATACTCGTATTAGTATCGATATTATCGTCTTTAATTACACTTGCCAAATCACGCACACAATAATTAATATATATTTAACGACATGGCTTGGAGAGTAATTTTATTTCACTATCCTTTGTAATATACTTTTGCGTACAGAAAATTTTCGATACACATAAATACGTGAGATTACATTATATGTTTTTTCTTTTTTGTATTTACTTTTTTTTTCTTTTTTTTATGTATTTACCTATCTGTAAAATTTCATAATGAAAATGTCATCAACTCAACTTCACAAACTTCATAAAATTAATGAAACATCAATGTAAAAAAATCTCTGTACTTTTCAACTAAACACAAGGATAAACACGAAAAAAAGTTGGGCACTTACGTTCGAAAACTGCTGGCAAAGACGGTTATATTCATCGTGATAGTGTTTTCTAGCTTTTTTCTTTTCTATACACATCGTGTTCAATTTGTCGAGCGTTTCTTTTTCCATAAAATCAGCATTACTCTTGAATAATTTCCCCAAATTTTCTAATTCCTCCATTAATACTTTCCAAGCTTTCAACACGTTACTTTCCTTCAAATCATCTAATTTATCTACTTTCTGCCCTTGACTTGCAACAGAGCTCAAGGCCGTAGCGTAATCTTTGTCATGCTTCACTTTCATAACAAGACATCGTCTCATCAACTCTAATAATCTGATTTCCGAATCTTGTCTCGAAAGCAACGCTTCATGAGCTTCTTTGCCTTCAAGCGTAACCGCGGAGAAGCCCATATTTTCTTCCTGCGTGTTCCACTCAGCTAAGCTTCAATTTATTTTTGAAAATCAGTAGACAAGCCACAAATGCTTAACCAAATAGGTACTGTCAAATACATTAGCTACGAGATTCGGATCTTCTGATACGAATAATAAGAATCTTTTTTAGATTATTAACTTCATCTATCAGTTCAAGAATATCGCTGCGAAATGAAAGAGTAGAAATCCGTTCAAAAGCATCGGATATATTCGATATTCAAAGTCATTCCATTTCAAAAGAATATTCACACTGAATTATGGCTGTTCAGTTGTTCACAACGATTCACAAATCTGATAAAAAACACGATATTCCGACACAACAAAGGAAAATCGATTACTTATTATCAAATCACGCGATAACAACCCACATACACATAGGTATTTCTGAATCACCGGTAAAGTAAATAACGACAAGAAGTTATAGGTGTTTTGCAAAATAGAGAAAGAAATACATGAACTTCTTCAATTTATAACGTAACTAAATATTTAAAAATGCGGTAAAAATTGTCAACACAAGTATGATACACAAATAAAAACTACGCTACACAGGGCATCAGTTTTGTAGCAGGATTTTTTGAAAAATTAAAACAAAATATAACCATATTATGTTAGTTATTCGCCATATTATGACGTCAATCCAAAACATTACATACATTGAACATTGATGTTACTACTATTCCCTAATTTATGAACACTGAAGCTTGAACTTGAAGCAAGCAAGCAGACTAGGTGTCAATAGAGCACTAGGTATCAAGGATGGGGAAGAAAAAAACAAGGAGGAAAAACACTAGGGTTGTTTAATATTTGACTGTATCCGAATATCGCTCGTTTCATCAAAAAAACCTAGGATCGCTAACAAATTAGCACATGATACAATCATTACAATAACCTGCCGTTGTTAACATGGGGGAATAGATCGACGATAGCATAGATGTATAGTACACCTCTCAACGTAACCAACGCACTAGGTCGCACTCCCTCTATCTATCTTATTATTATTTTTCTTGCTGACCAAGAAATACNGTCGTGGAGTGAATCAATACAATTCCATGGGCGATTACCCGTTCATTGAAAATTGCCAAATTATCACGATGAAATATGAATTACAAGTGAGTGAAATTATGAAAATATCTAAATATTATCTAGTGAATTCTGCGAATTGTATAACAATTTAACAACATTATTTTTCGCATTTCTTTAGATCAAGGTCGATACTGAAACATTAAATTGTGATATGGATTTATTCTTGCCAATATCCATCCGATGTACCTATCAACGAAGAAAATTCAGTTAGTGATTTACCACCCAGTTATCTCGATGTATTGGTGATAGTAGTGCTAGTCAAATGGAAGAAACTGATCGACAAATAAGTGTCGGTGGTATTTCCATTATTCTTTTAACATAATGTCATGTCACTCAGGTCAACGATGATAATTTTAGTTTATGATTAGAATTATTTTTAACTTTTTTATTTATTATTTTTTTACGTTAGAGTATTTTTGAAATAAATGTGTATTCCTGTTTTTTACTCAAGTATTGATCATATTTATATTGTTGTTTTTTCAGTTATGTAGTCGTCTAAATTGAGTGGGCCTACGAAAAGTTGTGATATGTTTATAGACTTGCAAAACATATTATGTTCTGAAATAATTTCAATTTTCAAAACCTCTCCTATGATATGGCTATGGTTCTGCTCTGGCCTCCTTTGCCCCTTCTTTTGGTAATCTTGAAGTAATGAATGTAACATACTCACATTTTGACCCATAATATACATTAGTCATAGAAAAATATAACCTACTCAATTACCGACTGAATGCTCACCTTAGACCTTACGCTGGACTCTCGTTGAAACTAAAATATAAATTACGATAACGTGTTCATAAATAACGGCTGAGTTATTTATTTGTCATACAATGTAATCATAGTAATTAACAAAACGAAGTTAGCTTTAAAAAAGCAAAATGCATTACATTATGACTTTTATTTCCCTCGAATTCCCTCTATTACTGCCATTTAGCTACCAACGTTGAATCAAGTGATAACGTGTTTGTACTAACCTGCCGTTGTTAACATGGGGGAATAGATCGACGATAGCATAGATGTATAGTACACCTCTCAACGTAACCAACGCACTAGGTCGCACTCCCTCTATCTATCTTAAAAACCGCTAGAGAGCGTTGCATAAAGCGAATTTTGGTACACTCCTGTTTTCCTCCTGGGAAAATGTGAATAGAAAAAATACATTATTGTTATTCATGAGAGGAAACAGTAGTGTACATTTTGTTAATTTCGCAGCGCTCTCTAGCGGTTTCTAAAATAGATAGAGGGAGTGCGACCTGGTGCGTTGGTTACGTTGAGAGGTGTACTATATATCTATGCTATCGTCGATCTATTCCCCCATGTTAACAACGGCAGGCTAATTACGTTCTCATAAAGAATCATTTACACCATACATTTTCGATCTCATACACGAATAATATTGTATAGAATGTTCGTTCGCGAACGATCAATTATAAACCCATGAAGTAGTTCAATAAACGAGTGTTTGCACCAGTTTGCATCGCACTTAGCTGTTGGAGTTTCGTTGCGCATTCGCTTGTTTACATATTTTAGTCTCTGTTTCGTGCGTTTCGCGATGGTGAGGTTATATAATAAATTTAATTAAATTAATTAATCAGTTCGTCGAAACGTAAACGATTTAATTTCGAAAAATGTAACGATGTGAATGAACGTATAGAGATGCTTTGTATCAACATCAACGCCATGAAGATAACAGGAATCTGTTTCATACTATTTTTGAAAATTCTAAACGTCAGATGCGTCCATGTAAAAGGTACATGGAAACCGAAGATTTTTTCCTATTTCTGGTCAATTTGGTTTCCAAAAGACTGATCTGCACAATCCATATTCATCCGGATACATATACGGAAATATGACGACTGATGCTAACCTTAAGTCAAACAAAACGGCGACATTTGTGGTATTGGATAATGAAAATTTCAACGACTATTATCATCATAGGTTGTACAAAGATAAAAAAAGTATGCCAGCTCATGTTTACCAAGTTGTTAGTGGGTAAATGTGCTCACGGTGATAACAAAGTGAATTTCATTACCGAAGTACCCTGCAAAAAGGATAAAATGTGCGCCAACCCCGGCAGTCCCGATGATTTTATTCATGGTAGTCAGTTCTCGTATCAAGTGAAGGATTACCAGCAACCTAAGTAATCATATTTATAGTTTGTGGTGGACCGCGCAATCGACTTTACGTAATGGGTAATGGGACGTGACCGAATGCAATACAACGGCGTGAAATGTTACCCATTACGGATGAAATGATTTAACCTATTCTAATATGGGCTATTATTGATTACAGATTTTGGTACGCGTCGTTTGTCGCATGTTATTTGGACACCGCCACTTGTACTTGGCATCATTCGAATGAAAAAATTAGGATAGATTATGATATTTGGTTTGTAAATGGTAATCCGAATCGTAGCTCTTTTAATCCGTTTGTGTACCAGTTCTCATTTGATAAACATGTTCGTATTTGAGATGAATGAGTATCCCGAATTTGTACATTTCATGGAATACTAATTCAGTGCATTTATGTTGCAGGACACTGTGGAATTATATTTATTATTTTTTGTAATTTACGCACTCTTGGTTCCTGTGCAGATTTACGCGGTTACTCATCAAAGGCATCCTGTCACTAAACTCTTTACTACTAGTCTATTATTAGAATTTTTTGGTGTTTCTTTAAATTTGCTCAATACTTTGAAATTTGCTATTGACGGAGAGGGATATCCTCGAATAGCTGTTATTGGAGATGTATTGGATATTTTATCTAGGGTACGGTACTGTCAATAGCATCGAAATACCTTCAGTTTCTTGTCTACGGTATTCATGGGAATTTTTTTTTTGCAGACCACTTTCATGTTATTACTACTGTTACTTGCCAAAGGATGGGCTGTCACTAGAATTCAGTTGACGTGGCGTCCTTTCGTATTTTTCATTTGGTTGGTGTACGGAATGGTACACATTTTATTGTACACGTGGAATAAGGTATATTAAACGAGATGATTAAGAATGTTCTCTTTGAAGACTTTTGAATAGTTCAGGAATTGACGTTGGTCCCATTGACATATCCGGGGGAAGGGGGATTTTATTTTTGAATGTCGTAGAGGATTCTTCCCTGAGTATAAAAATCATTTTATTAACCCATGCTGTGGTACCATTGTTGAGGGGGTAGGGGTGTCGAGGAGGTGGCACTTCTTCAGTTTCCGTTATCTCGGATGCCAATTGTCGTAGATGAAAAAATTTTATACCAAAATGAAGGGTTGATGATCCATAAGAAATTAGAATGTATCATAGATTAACCATACATAAATAGCCCACCATACGTTGAATTTTTATCACTCTAAAACTGGAGCTGGAATCGTTTTTTGCTAATATCCTGGAAACCATTCAAGATAAAGGGCTCATAAATGGCTCATTTTAAAGATACTGAAATGCAAAATCATTTAATTTTGAATGAGTTACTTGGAAACTTTCTATCCATATTTTTTCTTGAGCTATTTGCAAAAAACCAAGCAAAAAGTCGAATTATTCACATAGGGTGCTCTAAAAAGTGAATTAGTTTTATCAAAATAACTCGAGATTCACATCGATGGCAATAATGTTTTAAAATTGAATCACGTATAAAATGTCATGCTCTTTCGAATGAGCTATTTCCGAACACTCTAGCTCAGTTTTTATCCTAGATATTAATAAAAAAACCTTCTGGCGCCCTATTCATCATTCATGAGTGATAAATTCGTATACCGTGCGTCCCATTTGATCTTCGACCCCTCAGCACAAAAATCTCTCTCAAAAGGTTTCAGTAAAAGTATTTTTCTAAGCGCATTTTGAGGGGAGTTGGAGCAGAAACCAGTTTTTCGAGGAAATTTCAAGGTATGAAATTTCTTGAATCTTCTATATCTCCTCACCCAATCAATGTAGAAAAGTCAAACTTTGTATGTGGAGTTAGTTGGTGACCAGAATATGACCTCTTGAATTTTGATCAAAATGAATTCAAAATGGCGGATTATCAAAATTTGAGTAAAGATTGAGGAGCCTCAAATTAGTAAAAATATTAATTATATGAAATCATATGATTATTGAGGATAAGAAGTATACTATATTCCCAATTCACTTCCATACATGATGTTAGAGGGGTGGAGGAGGGGTTATCGACCTTAAAATGTGGTGGAGCTACAAGAAAATTTGAAAAATTTTTATTGTGGTGTCATATGACAAAATGAGTGCAAGTGACCTAACCTTTCTTGATTTCAACTTTCCAAGTGTATTTGGAGAAGAGTTAGAGCAAAACATGGCTTTTTGAGGGGAAATTGATGCAGGAAATTTCATGAATCTTCTATATATCGCCAGCAAATCGACCTAGAAAGGTCAGATTTCGTGTGTAGGGTTAGTTGATGACCTGAATATGACCTCTTCAACTTGAATCAAAATGGATTCAAAATGGCGGATGTTAACAATTTGAAGATAATTTGAGTAGCCTCAGTTGGTTATAATTTGAGAAACATGTGTACATATGATTATATACTACATTTGGTCTAAGTTTAAGTTGTTATGTGGTTTTGAAGGGATAGTGTCTCGGTTTTTAGACATGATATTGGGTGTGGCCTGTAGATGTTATTTGTTAATTTGAACAAGCTCCAGTAATGCGGCATGGCTGCTTACACTTTTTTTTTCAATTAAACAGGGACTTGGAGGAGGGGTGAAGTACCTCCATATACTCCCCTGCTTTCAGAATTTTCCATTTACCTTCGCCTACTACGTTTAAATAAGATAATACCTGTAGGAGGTCCCTTCATCATAGGGTGTACCTCCACGTAACCCAAAATATACGAATAGCTCACTTCACGCTGTCATGTCATATAAAAAAATTTTGCTTTTTATTATTTTCGGAGGTATTTATTGACTCTGGTGGTCTCTTCAGATACCTCCAAAAACCTTAGTTAAAGTGCCTCTATCTCCACCTCCCACCTCTGAAAAATTTCATATACCTACATTTCCGACAAAATGGGTGATAATTGTAATGCAAAAAGTAACATGTCATAAATTCTTCTCCCAAGGAAATGATACTACAGTATGGGGCGACAACATGATGTAATGCACTCAAGGAGGGGTCATCTACATCATCGAAAAATTGAATTTTCTCTCTCGATTTGTCGATGGGTCTCATGTCAGCTCTAGGCTACACTGTAAGATTTATTCGACTAAAATATGTCACCAGATGGAAATCGATATTGTCAAAGAAATCGACGAATATCAAACGTGGCCCGGATGGTTAATACTCTTGCTACGAGTGATGATTATCATATGGTTCCTGTTAGAATTAAGAAATACCATGAAATACGAACATAACAAGAAGAAATTAAATTTCTTCTTACATTTCGGAGCATCAGCCCTGGTATGGTTCATATACCTGCCCATCACAGCGTTAATATCATTACAGATTTCATCATTATGGAGGTTCAAATTATTACTAGGTTGGTTTTTCGAACTCGTTGAAATATTCGCCTCGTACTACGAGTATCTTTTTATTGAGATGTATTCGTGTTTCAGCTATAACATATGCTGCTGATTGTCTAGCATACTGTATAATGACGCATTTACTCTGGCCTACCAGAAGCGAACAGTATTTTCTACTCGCTAATTCGATGGATACAGGTGGAGACGAATTGGATGTTTTTAACGAAGCTCCGCATATTTTAAACAGCTACGCTCCGGCGTCACCTACTTTTTCCGATAACGCTCAATATTTAAAATTAATCGATTTGAATCATTATTCGTAATCCATGTTTTTTTTTTTGTTACCTTTTTACAGTTTTTAGGTTGTGCTATATTTTTACTTTTAAGGTTAGATTTCGTACGCATTCTGTTCGAGTGGAGATGAGATTGATGTTAGTGTAAATACATATCATTGTATATAATGAATTTCATTTATATAGATATCGAGCCTTTTGAGAATTTTTTATATCGTATTATTTCGCAAATTTCTTAATTTTAGAAAGTTTTTTTCTTCTTCTTCAACAGAATTCGTTAATTAGAAAACTGAGTTTGAGTGGATTGCGATAAGTACCTATTGATATTTTAATGTGAATTTTTTATCGCTTGTAGTTACCTTTCTTTAGTTACTCGCATTTTAAGCAATCATCGCTCATTAAACGAAATTCATTTTGATTTTTTTTACGATGAGATTATTATTTGTAATTATTTTCTCGCTGTACGTATGTTTTAAGAAGTACAATGTAATTTTATTTTTGAATCAGTTTGAAATGAAATTTTCGATTTTTTAAGTTTTAATGAAGTTTGCGTTTTATTTTTTATTTTTACAAAGGTGTTGGGTTTTTCGTGTGTTCGTGTAATGAAGGGCGAAAGCTAATAATTATGTATGAAAAATAGTATCGGAGAAAAGTTGTCAGTCGAAACTTGGTTGTTAAATTATTGATGAGAGTGTGCAGAAAAGATTTGTCTTAAATCTTAATTACTTCGACCTTTTAAACTGAAATCAATTTGTACTCATAAATTATTTAAGGAAAACGAACAACTACCAAAACGACTAAAGTATAAGGTAGTGCTTCAGCTTTTCGATGTCTTGAAGATACAAGAAATTTTTTTCAACTTTTTATATTTTTTCCTCGAGGATTGGTAGGTTGACGAATTTTTTCATATTAGTTTATTAGCAAACAGTGGAGTAAATAGGTAGTTATTCTGGAGATGAAGGGGGTTGCAACGTTCAAATGTTGTAATGAAATACGCCCCGGCATAGACCATAATTGTGAACAAATGCGCATTTCCCTCCCCTGAATTTTGTACCCCATCTGTCTAAGAAAATTTATTCACTATTTTTCCAAAAAACGAGTTCAAATGTTATTATAATATAATGATACTAGGGGGCTTCGCCCCCTGGCCGCTTCGCGGCCCAACCCCGCGGCATTCCTCGCTTCGCTCGGATTGCCTATTTATTGTGACTTCTTCGAACAACATAACATGAATAATGATATGTGTCGTGTAACTGACGAATAATGCGGCACGGCAAACGCCACGCCCACAACCAAGCAAGACGTGGAGTGGAATACGGCAACGCGTAACGAACGCGTTAAGTTTTATGCAATAAAAAAGGGAAAAATTATTTTTTTCAACTCTCTGATTAAAATTTTCAATTTTTGTTGCTTGATGACATATCTGCATAATTTTTGCGATTTTTTAAAAAAAAATTCGTCGAAATCCGTCCATTAGGAGAGGCTGGGCGATTGGAACAACATTTTTTTGGCCCTGTTGTTGTTGTTATTTTTTTCTTGTAGCTTTATATATATAATGCTCGCTTTAAAATATAACTTCAACCAAATCTGTTTTTTTGTAAAAAAATATTTCAGTTTTAGGAAAAATATAACTATTACCTACTTCATAACACTACAGAAAGCGTATCGTATCAATTTTCAAAAATTGATTTTTGTATTCTTCAATATGGCTCAAAGAATTACTGATTAAGAAATCCCCTCAGACCCTCATTTTATGTTTTTTTTTCCAAAAAAACGACAATTTATTTCATTGATTTCGCTTTTCGCCTTTGACCTATTTACTTATCCAAACAAGTAGGACCGAAGGGGGTTGGTAACCGTGGCAAAAATTTTTATTTCACCATTTTTCACTGTTGGCAAAATTGCAAATTGAAGATTTTTTCTTACGAAATAACGCATACAATTTGCAATATTTGCTTTACGCCAAAACATGTAATTTTCAAATTCATAAATTTCTTTGTACTCTGTACTTGGCTCAAAATTGAAAAATTGCGATAATTTTGATTTTTTTTTGTTTAATTAATCTATCATAATGTTTAATCGTTTGGTAACTTTAATTGACATGGATTGTTTCTACTGCCAAGTTGAAGCGAGATTAAATCCATCTCTTCAAGGCAAACCGATTGCTGTAGTCCAGTATAACACCTGGAAAGGTGGCGGGTAAATGGAATTTCAATTCTCCCATTCGTTGAAACACATCATATATATTCACGCAACACTTTCTCGTAGTATAATCGCCGTCAACTACGAAGCTCGGAATTTAGGAGTTACAAGACGTATGCGAGGTGTAGACGCCAAGAAACATTGCCCTGAAATTGAACTAGTCGCAGTACCTGATATCAGAGGCAAAGCTGACCTAACTAAGTAGACAAAATTTACCCTTGTTTGTTGGAATATTTAGTACTTTCATTCCTCTACCTATTCGGTTGCTGTTATAGATATAGAGATGCTAGTCGAGAAGTAATAGCTGTTCTGAACGAGTTCTCTCCATGTGTAGAAAAAGCCAGTATAGACGAAGCGTATCTAGATTTAACCGAAGTTATTGAAAAAAGGAGCCAAAGAGTCAGACCCAATGATTTACAGAATACTTTCGTCGTTGGATATCCTGACGAAGAAGGTTTGTATCTTACAGGTCTGAGGTATCAGTTACATATTATGGTTACGTGAATTTCGAGATTTTTTATTGTAGGAGCTAAACAGTGGCTGAATGATTTATATAATGGAGGCATCAACGATGATAATTTGTTAAAGTTAGCTCAAGCTGCAGCTTTAGTTGAGGAAATCAGAGCCACAGTGTATGAAAAAACTGGATTCCGATGTTCGGCAGGAATTTCTCATAATAAGGTTCTTAATTGTTTTAAACTATTATTTTAGAGTTCTATACTATTTATCATGTGATAATCTGACGCTGTATAATTTTAGATTTTAGCTAAATTATCTTGCGGTTTGCATAAACCGAATAAGCAAACTGTTTTACCGCATTCCAGTATACAAATACTTTATGAAACTCTACCGGTAGAAAAAATCAGGAATTTGGGGGGTAAATTTGGCGATTCTGTAAAAGAGCAATTAAACTGCACCACTATGAGTGAAGTGAGTAAATTCTCGTTGAAGGAATTGCAACAAAAATTCGGCGATAAATCAGGGTGCGTAAATTAAAAATTACAAATAATTTCTTGTAAATTTTTTTATGCGAGAAATTAATTTAAAATTTCTTTTTTAGAACGTGGTTATATAATATTGCTCGTGGAATAGATACGGAACCTGTGAAATCCAGGATTGTCTCTAAATCACTCGGATGCTGTAAAAACTTTCCAGCACATACAGCTCTTACCACAAAGAAAGATGTGAGGCATTGGGTTGAAGAATTAGCTGAAGAAGTTTACGATAGAATTCAGAACGATTTGATAACGGTAGGAAATTTAATTCATTTATCGATCTGTATGTTTAGTATTTATTCATACGATAATAAGAAATGAAAAATCATTTTATATCATTTTATTTTAGAATAAAAGAAGAGCGACTTTACTCACTGCCAGTACTAATTATGAAGAGAATGGTAAAGTGGTTGTATTCTCAAGGAGTGCGGCATTGAATAATTATACTATGGAAGAAATCATCAACAGTTCGATGATTTTACTTTCTAAATCGAATACAGCACCGCCAAAATCAGAAGCATGGTAGGAGCAAAAATACAGCTGTTTGGTTTTATCTCATTTATTCGTCTGTTCGTTTCCTTATTTATTAATTCTGTTTGCTCACTTACTTATATGTATATTTTCTTTGGTAAATGAGCAATTGAGCAATGATTCTGTTTCGTTACAGAAGTTCACACTTTGATGCTTATAATTAAATAAGTAGATATAAATGTACGACTCAGTGGAGAAATAATTTTAAGATCGTTTATTCTAAGTAATCAGGAATCAATAATTTTGAATCTGGTTTGATACTTTCGCCCTGTTCATCTTGATGAGTTAACATGATAGTTGTATGCAAAAGTTGAGTATAAATACTCATTTTTGCGAAAAACTAGAGAGACTATTCTCAAAAATGAACATCTCAATAAATTAAAAAACGTAAGCAGCCACGCTACATAACTGGAGCTGAATTTTCAATTAGGGTTTGTTCAGATTTGCAAAAAGTGTTGCTAAGCGATTCATGTGTATAGGCCACATCCAGTACTAAATCTGAAAATCCCTACCCTACTCCTTCCAAAACCAATTAAGAATTTGAATTAAAAATATGTAATATTTGTTGCCTGTAGCACGCATATAAACCTATATTTTTCAAATTTTAGTAATTTGAGACTCCTTAAGTTATCCTCAGATTTTTACAATCCATTTTGGATTCATTTTGATCTAAATTCAAGAGTTTATGCATTAGAAGTTTGACATCTCTAGGTCAACTTGGTAAGGGGGTATGGGAGATTTATAAAATTTTCTGTCCTGATTTCCTCTCCAATAGACGTTTTTTGCCCCAACTCCCCTGAAATCAGAATTGGTTTGTCACTTGGGTTCATTGTATCATATGGCACCGCAATAAAAAATTTTCGACTTCTGTTGTACCTTCTCACATTTTGAAGTCGATAAGCTCTCTTCCTCCGTTTCAACATAATGTATGAAGGTGGATTTCGGGTATACTATACTTGTTATCCACAGTAATCATATGAGTCCATATTAATCATATTTTTAGCTGAGTTTTCAACTTGAAAACGATAGCTATTACAGCCTACCTGATTTGGGGAGGGAAGGCCGGGAGATGGTGGGGTTTTCAAATCTTTGCGTTTCAGACCATTTGTAATGATCTGGCAAATGTCCAATTTGTTTGGTATATATATTTTTTTCCCCACGCGTAGCGCAAGCGCGTATTCATAAAATACGCTCAAAATTTGGTGAGAGACTCTTGAAAATCTAACAAAACGATAGTTTTTATTTTTTCGAAAAAATTCAAAATGGCGGATCACTCTGATTTTGAGGGGAGCTGAAAAAGGGGCAAATACCTCAATTTTTTTGTTTTTGATCTCACATAAAAAGTGAGTCACAGACACCAGCTTCTTAAGTGCATTTAGAGGAAAGTTAGAACAAAAACCAGTTTTTTGAGAAAATTTTGGTTTTTGTGGGTCGCGCATAGCGTCGGCGGATATTGATGAAATTTCCTCAAAACTTGGTAAGAGACTCCACTTGGAAATCTAACAAAACGATATTTTTTATTTTTTCGAAAAAAATCGAAATGGCGGATCACTCAAATTTTGAGGGGAGCTGGAGAAGGGGCAAATACCTCAATTTTTTTTTGATCCCATATGAAAGAGTGAGTCACGGACACTAACATATCCAAATTTCAGCTTTTAAGTACGTTTTGAGAAGAGTTAGAGCAAAACCTGTTTTTGAGGAAATTTCGTTTTTTGTCTCCCACGTGTTGCGCCGGCTGGTGTTGATGAAATTCGCTCAAAATTTGGTGAGGGACTCATCTTACAAAATGCGCAAAAGTACTTTTTTTGTTATTTCGATAAATTTCAAAATGGCGGATCACTCAAATTTTGAGTCGGGCTGGAGAAGTAGCAAATGGCTCAAACTTTTCTTTTTTGATCTCATATGAAAGAATGAGTCACGGACATTAACATGTCCAAATTTCAGCATCCTAAGTGCATATTGAGAGGAGTTAAAGCGAAAAACGGATTTTTGAGGAAGTTTTGAGTCATGAAATTTCTTGAATCTTCCATATCTACCCACCAAATCAAGTTAAAGAAGTCAAACTTTGTGTGTAGGGTTAGTTGGCGACCAGAATATGACCACTTGAATTTGGATTGAAATAGACCCAAAATGGTGGATCATTAAATTTGAGTAGGGTTTAAGGAGCCTTAAGTTAGTAAAAATGTAATTAATATGAACTCATATGATTATTTGGGATAAGAAGTATACTATATCCTCAATTCACCTCCATACATGATATTGGGAGGGGAGAGGGAAGGGTTATCAAACTTGAAATATGGTGGGGGTACACGAGAAGTCGAAAATTTTTTATTGTTATTTCATATGATAAAATGAGCCCAAGTGACTAACTTATTCTGATTTTAACTTCCCAAGTGAATTTTGAGGGGAGTTAGAGCAAAAAACTGCTTTTGTTAGGAAATGTAGCAGGAAATTTCACGTATCATCCATATTTCATCACCAAATCGCCCTAATTAGTTAATGACCAGGAGTCAAAATGGATATAAAATAGCGTATCATCAAGATATTAAAATAAAGTAATCAAAATAATGATAATTAATAATTTAATTATCCATAAATAATGAATCATTATATCTAAATAGATGAAATATGTAATTTCGTTTATTTATTCATATTATGTTATTATTTTTGTATTTAGTTTTTTTTATTATTATTATTATTTTTTTTTTTTTGCTGAAATAACTTATTAATTTTATTCTTTCAGGATCCCACCGTTAAATTTTTTGGGAATGTCTGTAAGTAAATTTATCGACACGAAGAACGGCGGTAGTTCATTGCTGAATTTTTTCAAACCGCTTAAATCGAAAAGTAACGAAAACGAGTCTGTTAAAAATGAAGACTCCTCGATAAATATACAGTCTCCGGTTTTATTCCCTGAAACAGAATTTGAGAAAGAGAATAATACGGATATAGAAATGAAATGTCCATCTATTGAAATGAAATCCGAACTCTCGAAAAACAATGTTCAAACTTCGTCGGAAAAAATATTAGAACAGACCCTTAACGCTGAAGTTACGCCTTCATCGTGTGAAAAAGAACTTAAGCAAATTTCCAAACCCGAACCACAATCTTCAGTTGGTGAAAAAATACCGGAAGCAGTTTCCAAAAGCGAACCCGAACCTTCGTCGTGTAAAACAAACGAAACAACTTCAAAAGTTGATTCCCCCCATCCGACTCGCCCTCTGAACCAATTCACTAAAAAGCCCCGTGCCTGGTCCCCCATACCATTTAGCTCCGGAGACCCGGAATTCGACGAAGGAATCGCCAAAATCCTGGACAAATATTGTAGCTCACCACCCCGTCCAAATGTTTACGACGATCCTATGCCTTCGACTTCAAAAGCCTGCCATGATCCACCCCCTGGCAACATCGACGATATCAAGTTGGGATTCGATTATAGCAAATCGTTCTTCGTTAGAGAACTAAAAGATGAACAAATCTACGTCCCTATTAGTTACGAAGAGCCGTTCAAAAGAAATAAACCCGGTGATAAAAATAAAGCTGGGGATACGGTAGACGAATCGATACCGATGGAAATCGATGAGCCGAGTACATCGACGAACACGGTGGTGGAAAGATGCGCCGAATGTCATAAACTTATTCCTTTGGTGGACTTTTTGGAACATTTGGACCATCATGCGGCGTTGAAACTGCAAAGAGAGCTGAATAGGGAGGAAATGGCTGCAAATAGGGCAGAGATGGCCAATAGTAATACCAGTAATAGCGCGAATACCTCTACTTCTAGGGCACCGGAGAAACGTAAATCTAAGAAATTGAGGGTTCAGAGTCCTGATAAAAAAAATCAACCTATTACCGCTTATTTCAGCGTCAAACCTCCTAGTTGAACGGACAAAGAGTTTATTGTTTTCTTGAAATATTTGTGTACGTCATTTTGTTACCTGCAATTTTTAATGCTTTTTTTTTTTCTCTCATGGTAGGATTTTTTTAGTACATCTATAACTGTACACTTTTATTTATATAATTATGTATTTTTGTTAATCATTAAAAAATTTGTTGAGAAGTTTTCTACAAATTAAAAAAAAAAAAAAAAAAAAATTAAGCAATAATGTATCATTTCTTTAAGATGCATCAGAATAATCAAAATCCTTAAAAGAGTGATTTAAGTATTTAAATGAATATCTTCATATTGAAATGTGATAGTACCTCAGATTGTGATGAAATCTAGCTGTAATATATTCATTAAACTATTATAAATGACATGTTATTTCTTGAACGATTAAAAGAACATTTTAAGTAAAAATGAAGTCTGTAGCGTTCTTATAATCGCACAGAGATACCTTATCGCTTGGTCTTTCCTTCTGAATAGACGATGGGTTTAACGTTACGTCGTCCATACACCTATCTTTAGTCCCCTAAAGTGTTTTATAATGATGTAGTTTTAAGTGCTGATACAAAGTTCAAAAAAGAAAGATGCCATTTTACCTGTAGACCACAAAAAATGATGCCACTTTATCCATAGATAAATCTATTTATATATATATACACACCAAAAAGTTGGACATTTACCAGATGATTACAAATGGTCTGAAACGCAAAGATTTGAAACCCCCACCCTCCCCAGACCTTCCCTTCCCAAATAAGATAGGCTGTAATAGTTGTCGTTTTTTAGTTGAAAACTCAGCTAAGAGTGGAAACTTTGGCTCTACTGAATTGAAAATGATGATTCAGAATATCGATGCTTTTCTTCAAAAACCACGTAAGTCCGACTTGGGCAAAATTCACTTTTAAGTGGTTTCTTATGTAAAAAAAATCGAGGAATTCGATTTTGAAAACCTCGTAAGTCCAAATCATTAGCTAGTGCTTCTATCGGTAAAAAAAAAACCTCGTAAGTCTGTCATCAAAAGAAAATAACTCGTACCTCCCCTGAAAAATTTATATATTTTGGACTTGCGTAAGTGGTTTCTTATGTAAAAAAAAATCGAGGAATTCGATTTTGAAAACTTCGTAAGTCCAAATCATCAACTAGCGCTTCTATCCGTAAAAAAAGAAACCTCGTAAGTCTGTCACCCAAAATAAAATACTCATTCCTGAAAAATTTATATATTCGGACTTAAGTGGTTTTTGAAGAAAAGCATCGATATAATATATTACAAATTTATAATCGTACTTTCAATATCAAAGCAGACAACATCCATGCTGTTCAACCTCCTGAAATACTATGAGGCACAGAAGAAAAATGCAACATCTACAATCCCATCTTAAAGTTTTCAAAATAATGAAGTTAACTTCATTCGGCAATAAATTTCAATTTAATGCTTTTAATCTAAAAGTAGACAAGTTATTCCAGCCTTAAATTAATTTACCAACTTTTGTTTGTTTTGGTGTTTAATAAATTACCTACTTTTAAAGTGAATGCCTTAATAAGTTAAGGAAAGAACATTTTTAGTTGATCTAGAGTCTGTGGTAGGGATGACTTACTCTCTTTGTGCCTGCTTCCTGGTGTATGATTGAGATAGCTTGAAAATCGTTCATAACATTCAAGGAATGAAAATACATTATGATATATTTGGTACATAACTACACTTCCATAATACTGTCGTTAAATCGCGAATATTAAATTCAAGCGATAATTGTTAGTAACGGTAGTAGTTGGGCTTAAAGGGTCCTGCTTTATTGAGTCCGATGTATTTAGCTTGCTCATCAGTCAGTTCGGTGAGATGAGCATCGAAAGCGGATAAATGAAGAGTGGCGACATATTCGTTCATTTTTTTGGGCATAAGGTATACATCAGATTTATATCTTCCTTCGGGAGCGCTATACAGTTCGATTAAACCTAAGGCTTGAGTCACAGCGGATACAGATATAACGAACGAAGGTAAACTACAACAGCATAAATTCACCAGTCTTCCTTCGGCTAGTAAAATAATACGTTTACCGTCGGGCCATATTATTTGGTCAACTTCGTGTCTTACACGTTCCCACATTAGATCGGGAGTACGTATGCTCATGACATCGATTTCGGTATTCGAATGGCCCATGTTACAGATTATGCATCCATTCTTCATTTTCTCCATTAGAGCCCGAGTGATGACGTTCTTATTGCCGGTGGCGGTAATCACTATGTCGACGGTGTGCACGACTTCGGTCAACTTGACCACTTTGAAACCCTCCATACAAGCTTGTAAGGCGCACAACGGATCTATCTCGGTGATGTATACGATGCAACCGAGAGCGCGGAGAGATTGCGAGCATCCTTTACCTACTTCACCATATCCGCATATCACAACCTGTCTACCACTGAGCATTATGTCGGTACAGCGTTTTAGGCTTTCTACGATAGATTCGCGGCAGCTGTATAAATTATCGAATTTAGATTTGGCGATGGAATCGTTTACATTCATGGCAGGAATGATGAGACGGCCGGACTTGGATAACTGATATAAACGATGCACGCCCGTGATGCTTTCTTCAACTACGCCTTTAAGGGATTTAAATAATTTCGGGTATTTTTTCAAAGTCAAATAAGTAGCGTCCCCTCCGTCATCGAGTAGGATATTCGGAGTCCACGTATCGCTGTGGATGCATTGATCGATACACCACCAAAAATCTTCTTCGCTTTCGCCCCTCCACGCAAATATCGAATACCCAGCTTCGACTAAAGCGGCAGCTACCTCGTTCTGCGTGGAGTATATGTTGCAAGCGCACCAACGCACTCGAGCCCCTAGGTACACCAGTGTCTCGATTAAGACGGCTGTTTGAGCGTTAATATGAGTACATCCTGAGATCTTAGCGCCCGTCAAGGGTTTATCGTTGGCTGCTCGTTTACGTAATACCATTAAACCGGACATTTCTTGTTCGGCTATCTCGATTTCTCGTCTACCCAGGGCGTGCTTCTTCAAGCTACGTACGCAGAAGTCGGTGAAACCTTTGGAGTTACGTTGCATCTTCTCTCGAGGCGAGATCTCGCTCTCCTCCGAACTACTACCGGTGCAAGAACAATACGAGTCCGTCGATGAAGTGGAATACGAACGAGTCCTATAACGATTTTTCTTCTTCAGCACACCGGCCACCGGAGACAATTCATCCTTGTGGGAAGGAATATCTTCGATGTCGACGGTCGTGCCTGGAAATCGCATGGAAAATTAAAATTTCACAATATAGTTCAGTCAAATTAGTTTCAGAAAGGGTCCAAGGAGAAAAATGTTAGTGGTATAATGAACTTCACATTATATGTGTAGAATAGTCACAACAATAACATCATAAAAGTTATGCGCAGTTGATACAATACTAAACCCACAAAAAGGCTGGAACCTCGTGAAAATGGAGTCTTTCTTCCCTAAAACATTTCCGGGAAAAGACCTATCGATGAATATTCTACGTTGAACCATAGATTAACCATACATAGATTGCTGGAGCTGGAATCGTTTTTTACTTTTTTGCCAATATCTTGGAAACAATTCAAGATAGAGGGCTCGCAATTGGCTCATTTTAAAGATATTGAAATGCAAAATGATTTGATTTTTCTAAAATTACTATTATCGATTTACTTTTATTTATCAAAATAATAAAAAAATACAAAATAATTAATACAATTAATATAAATTATAAATTTAATTAAATTCAATATTATTTATCTTTAACCCACCATAGGTAGTATGGAACCAGGATTGGAGACTAGTACCAACAGTCCCCTTATGTGTTCATCGTATGCAACTATTTGTACATGGAAGTATAACATATAATATTTTTTTTAATTTAAATGAAACTACTGATTTAAGTATCTATGATGATAGAAAAAAAAATGCAAAAAATTTGTGGTATACACTTTTTGCCTATCTTTATTTTTGAAGGAGCTACGATGATTTGAAATTTTTCCAAAATTCCATTTTTTAAAATTTGATTAAAATCGTTTATTCAAGTAGGTACCTAGGATGGTAGAAAAAATGCATTAAAAATAGTAGTAGAAACTTTTTGCCTATCTTCATTTTTGAAGGGGCTAACAATAATTTCAAACTTCCCCATGATTTTTTTTTTTAATGTGACTGAAATCAAGGAAAAATTAAAATTCAAATATGTACGTTTTGCTTATCTTCAGAATTGAAGGTGTTTCAGCAATTCCTATCACTACACGGATTCGGTACTAGTTTCATTTTCCATCTTTATATTATAATTTTGCGTGAAAAAATTGTTATATGTAGGTTTTACAATGGCTTTGATTTTGTCTATTATTTCTCATTCAATCCTCAGCCCTTCTTCGAAATATATAATCATGAGTAAGAAAAAATCATGGGAAAATTTGAAATTATTGTAGCCCCTTCAAAAATGAATATAGGCAAAAAGTGTTTACTACAATTTTTAATGCATTTTTTCTACCATCCTAGGTACCTACTTGAATGAACGATTTCAATCTAATTTTAAAAAATGGAATTTTGGAAAAATTTCAAATCATCGTAGCTCCTTCAAAAATGAAGATAGGCAAAAAGTGTGTACCACAAATTTTTTTACATTTTTTTTTTTCTATCATCATAGATACTTAAATCAGTAGTTTCATTTAAATTAAAAAAAATATTATATGTTATACTTCCATGCACAAATAGTTGCATACGATGAACACATAAGGGGACTGAGACTAGGCGCAAGTAACTACTCGCGAGCTAAGCTATATGTTGGTACTAGTCTCCAATCCTGGTTCCATGCTACCTATGGTGGGTTAAAGATAAATAATATTCAATTTAATTAAATTTATAATTTATATTAA
>VFXL01000173.1:0-40001 GCA_009761765.1 Phenacoccus solenopsis | reverse complement strand
GAAGAAATCGTTAATAACAATAAGATACGCATGGATGTAACGAAGAGCGACGAGGAATACCGTAAAATAAAGCTTAACCGTTCCAACGATTTGAATAAAGTAAATAAGGATTCCGATATATTGAATGGTAGTTTTGTTCCTATTAAAACCAACGATGGTAAGATTACGCCTTTCTCTACTGCCTACTAAATGTTCTATTTTTCAGTACGAATAAGATAATTATGACATGTTACAGATGATACGAATTTCGTTTTTAATCAAGCCAAAAATGCTGAATCTTCATCGGACAAAAATCAAACTTGTCAGTTTGTGAATTACAAGAATATATTTAGTTATTTCTGGTGCATAATAATGAAGATGTTTCATAATTTGATGTAATCTGAAGTTAATATTTCGAATTATTGTATGTAGATGTTTGAGTAAATTGTTGGTAGTAATTTATTGCTAGTTTAGTTTTATCTTACTAAGTGTGTGTTTCATCGTTGATTCAATATTGATTAATAATAAAATGTGATATTTTTTTTGAATTTCATCATATCTTTATTTCAAAATTGGAAAAAATAAGTGGTACGTCATTCAAAAAATATATGATAAATGGCCGAATGATTAGGTAATATGGTGATGTTGCCATCATTTATGAAAATAATTAGGTACCTACCTGATTATGTAATATAATCTAGGTATTCAGTTTACCTACATACTTACTAATGAAGTTATAATTATGCATGTGGCAATATGTTTAGCATTTATTCTTTGAACTAACTACAGATGAATTTATTAAAACAGATAATGTATAGTTCAATAATATAAGTAGGTATTGCCTATAAGTTACTCTTGAAAATGAAGTTCAAAAGTCCGAAAATTATTGGTTTGACATTGACACATTTCATAATAATACATAATGATGGGTAAAAAAATAGATATCTGTCTATTTAAGACACCTGCTTGGACCATAAGCGAACTGAAGTCAAAATTAAAAATACAATCTGACATAACATTTTTTCAGTCATTTTATTAATCATGAATCATTAAAACTAAAATAAATTAAAAATTAACAGTAGTTAGTTTTTCAACCATGAAGTTGTTCGAATATTATCATAGACACCCGTATGTGCAGTATAGGTAATAGGTACTTAGTTACTTACTTGCCTAGAAGAGATAATTTTTAGTTTTTTTTTTTTTTTTTTCATTAATTTATTTTCGGTAAATATTAAGATAGTGAAATTGCAAAATAAATGACAAAATTACCTAAAGATGGAAGCCGATAAATGAAATAAAGTAAAATGAATGAAAATTCATTAACTAAATTCATAATATTACGAAGTTATGGCAGATACCCGGAAAAAATTATGAAAATAAATTCTAAAAATTTTCATTAGCCGTTTATCTTTTTTCAGATTAATTTTAATTTAAATCATTTTTAATTATTACTTATACAGTCATTAATCATGCATGAGAGTTACTTACTAAGATAAAACGATTTTCACTTTTTTTTTTTTTTTTTAAATCGATACCTCAGTAACATGTAGAAAAATGTTCAGGCCTCTAGGTTAATATTAATACGTCCCACACAATATGATGTAGTAAAAGTATGAAAATTTTACAGTATTCACGAAAACTTATGAAAAAAATTAATTTTTGGGTGAATTGTAAAGTTGTGTTCGTTCAAAGCGCATATTTTATTTCTCCAAAATGAAAAAATAATTATGCCAATTTTTGTCGGTTATTCAGGGGTTGCGAAAATACCTATTTAATTTATGTAAAATTTCCTTATTTCGTGTATTCTTTCATTTACGAGTTCAGAAGCCAAAATTAATGATTACTTCTTGAGTGGAATGAAATTTGAGATGAAATTTGTGTGGCAGGCTGAAAATACTGCTTTCAATTATGAACCCTCAAAGTTCAAAATTGTCTGGAAAATTTCAAAAAATTTTAAAATTATATTTGAGGGCTGAATATGTGCTCACACGACTGGGTTTTTAAAGCTTGAGGGAAGCTTCAACACATAATTACTAACTCTGGCTTCTAGACTAAATTGAAAAATACTCGAAATAAAGGACTTTTCATGAATTGTAGGTATTTTTGGCACCCTTGAATAATGAAAAAATTGGCATAGACATTTTTTTTCATGTTGGAAAGTTATTCTTGAAACGAAAAAATTTTCAAATTGCACAAAAACACACTTATTCAACTTTTTCAAAAAATTATAAAGCTTTCACACTTTGACTCTATTATGGAGGGCAAAAGCTGAAATTTTTTTCAGATGTTACAGAGATCAGATTGCAACAGTCGAGCAAGATGCCTTATCAGTTTACAAAAAGCACCAAAATAATAATATAAAAAAAGACATCATAATTCATCATAGAAATATTAAAAATTTGATAGTAAAAATTAAATAATCATCTTAATGTCTTTAGATAAAAATCTTTGAGGACTTTTTTCATTGTCAAAAGCTTTTCTATATGTACAAATAAATTTCATTCTGCATTAATATTTTCGAATTAGGTCGTATATTCTGAGTTAGTATGTTGGTACAATGAGTGGCCATAATGGTTCCTAGTTTAGTTTTTTCGTATATAACTTTGTACGAATTTCAAAAAAATTCAACAATGGAGTTTTAAATATTATTTTTCTTATGTTTGCTTCAAAAAACTGATATAGGTGAATTCTATATGGTTTATTACTTCATGAACGGCATCTTGAAACTTTACATGTAAAGAAGAATTCATATGGTACCTAACTAGTTCAACTTTATACGTATAAGGGGGACAATAATGAATTAAATTTTTCATTTATTTCATTAGTGTACTTACACAGCATCTCCAGAACAAGCGTGGATTCTTGTAAGAAAAAAAAAAAATGACTTCCAGATATATCGAATTTTTTTGAAGAAGTAGGTAGGTACAAAAACGTACAGAAACCTACATTCAAGGAACTTCTATTCAATATGTAGGTGGAGGTATGATATTATATTAATTACATTTCCTGATGACCTTGACCTCAACTTCATATTACCCTATTTATAACATATTGCTGCTTAACATATCGTGAAGAATTTTCACGTGTATATTTGTTGTATTGAACCATTTTCCAATATAATACATGATTTTTCATTTAATTTCTCACGATCTTTGCCAAAATATTATTTCACGAAAGTTATATTCACTTTCATTGAAAATCTTTGTTGACATCACGTAATTGAACGTAAACAAACATGCTGGTATTTTATCTAGGCGAGAAAATTGTTTATAAAGTTGATGTTTGTTGAAATTAAAATACCTGCGTGAATCAATTTATTCTTGAAAACTATTATTCGATCGTGGAAGTGTTCTTTGGGCGGGAAATTCTTATTGCCTATTTCATTTTGATCGATGATTGGATGTGTTTGTGATCAAATTTGGCTGAAACTATGCAGGTAAGATGTTGAAAACATTATTTTTATTTACTTGGTTTTATATTCGTTGAATTAGAATTAATTCATTAATGAATAATTATATTTATTTACACTTAAAAAAGAAAAAAAAAATTCGAATTTATTTTTTTTCCATTTTGACTTCACGAATATATAGTATTACTTTTTTTATAGTAGTTAGCTAAACTGAAATCTTTTCATTTCAGACGTATTTATTGGTCATGAAATAAATTTTTCACATAAAATGAAACATTCCAAACTATACTTATTCAACATACTGTTACTAAGTATAATCAGCCTAAAAAGTACGACATTTGCTGAAGATGAATTTTCAGAGTAAGTTCGTAACACTAAAATATGCGCAGAATTAAAATTAATTTTTAAACAAATAATTTGTAAATAATAAGCTATCCTTGGATATTTCAGGTATTCGGAACAAGACTTACAACAGTTCATGCAATTGTTAGCAGAGAGATTAAGTTTAAATTGTGCCAATGTAAATTCCAACCGATACTCCGAGCTTGAAATCGCAAAAAATTTTTCTCAACTTTTCAACACAACCACCGAATCCCAAAACGAGGACTATCACCATCGAATCAAACGATGCAGCGAACTCGAACGACAAAATCGGATACTACGAGAATTCGCGTCACGCAGAAAACAAGATACTGTTGGAAGGCACAAATCTGACGAAACACATTTCAAAACTAATCACTTCGATGGAAAAGTAACTGATACCAAGATCGACTCAACAAACAACAACGACGAAAGAACCAACCACAATGAACCAGAACGAGGAGACTTGGGTGGTTCAGCACACGGTGCAGCTGATCCGCGAGAACCACGTAGTCAACCGAAGCAAAGAGAAGGTAAAACTTTATTAAATTCTCCACAAAGTTATGAGCAGTCAACAACAAGTAATGATCAATTTGCAGAGCGTGAGTTGGGTTCGGAAAATTCTTCGCAAACGATATTTTGGAGAGGAGGAGTAGATAATGAAAACGAAGATTCGCATAAATTTTACAAAAATGTTAATCGTGAAAAAATTAAGCCCAAAGGTCTCAGTTTGTTTAAGCGTTTAAAAGATGTTATGGAAGGTGGTTCTTTTAAAAATACAGAGAACATGGATTCATCCAAAAACGAAAATTCTGGTAATTTACCAACGGATAATCAAACATCCGTTACTTCTCGTGGTCCCATAAAAAATCTTTTGAATGAGATTCTAAGTAATTCTCACGAACCATTGATACAGCCTAAAGATGGGTTCGAATCTATTGTACATGATGAAAATGGAAGATATTCATTCGAAAATTCAGGCATTGGCTTCTCCGAATCGAAGAATGATAAAACTACGAAACACGTACCTAACCATCATCAAATTAATTTATTCACTCACAATGGTAATATCGATTCTGCAACAACTTCACCACATTCGGTAAATGATCAAAAAATAATATCCAAAAGTGGTGCACAACATGATTCCTCCAAAGTGGAAATGGAAGAAATTATTCACCTTCACAACACATTAATGGAAATTAAAAGAAAGCTACTGGCAGAAAAAATTTCAAAAGCTAATAATACTAGAAAAGTTGTGAAAAAAATAGCTAATGTAAAAAACTTGAAATCAAAAGAGTTGAAGCTTGATTTAATGACAAATTCGTCGCATCATCCAAATCCTAGTCTCGTCGAGTCCAAAATGAGTGAAAACCCAATAAAAATTGAATCCGAGAGGAATATTAGTACAACAGATGTAAACATTCCATTACAGAATTCTGAACATTCCAAACATATGGCTCACGATCATAATGGTAATGAAAGTTCGATGAACAATGAAAAAAACATTCTATTACAGAATTCTGAGAGCAATCCCATTGGGCACGAACATTCCAAACATATGGTTCACGATCATAATGGTAATGAAAGTTCGATGAACAATGAAAAAAACATTCTATTACAGAATTCTGAGAGTAATCCCATTGGGCACGAACATTCCAAACATATGGTTCACGATCATTCCAAACATATGGTTCGCAATCATTCTAAACATATGGTTCACGATCATAATGGTAATGAAAGTTCGATGAACAATGAAAAAAACATTCTATTACAGAATTCTGAGAGTAATCCCATTGTGCATGAACATTCCAAACATAAGGTTCACGATCATTCCAAACATATGGTTCACGATCATAATGGTAATGAAAGTTCGATGAACAATGAAAAAAACATTCTATTACAGAATTCTGAGAGCAATCCCATTGAGCACAAACATTCCAAACATATTGTTCACGATCATTACAAACATATGGTTCACAATCATTCTAAACATATTGTTCACAATCATAATGGTAATGAAAGTTCGATAAACGATAAAATAAAGCATAGTCACATTGAAAACAAAGTTAACATGGACTCTTCCACCCATGATTTCTTCAGAAAACCAACATCAACAGTTTTGCCAGGAATCTCAGAAGTTGAAGAAGATTCCACAGCGATGAATCAAATTCATATGAGTAACCCTTCAACTGCTTCGATCATTAAAACTGATTTGAAACAATTATCTGAAAGTACTTCGATTCATAGGGTTACACATCCTGGATCTATTTACTCTAAATTTTTATTAAGTGAAAAAATCCCTCATAATGTGAATATAGAGCATACCATCGTTCCCTCCATCCACAGTACCACTCTGGAAATAAATGAAGCTCATCGCAACAAAGAAAAACTTTATTTCTTAGATGAACATTTACCTATTGAAGAGGATCGATCCCAAATTGAATCAAAGAACTCAACCTCATCACAAACTTTATTCAATACAGAATCCTATCCAACTTTTAAAATAACCTCTACCACCAAATACCATCAAGTACCAGGACATCTATCTAACTCACATCTCAGTCATCATGAAAACGCCTCGGAAAATCATAATGATGACTTAGAAAATAATTCAACACCAGATGAATCGAACTTGAGTAAAATGCCAACTGTACATAAATTCACAGAACAATCACTTAGTCCTTCAGGTACTCCACTTACTCATGAAAAAATGTTCAACGATTATAACGATCACATCTTTGAAACTGTACATGTCCCTTCTGCTACAACCATAACCGAACCTTCTTCATCGATTATAACTTTGGAATCTGCTATGGATAAAAAATCCACATCAACAAAAACTTTTGAAGTCCACACAGAAAAGACCTATTTGGATGTCTTGGAAGAATCTGCATTCAGTACAGAAAGCATTAAAACAATGCAAGGACATGACCATCATAGCGAACTAACACCTTCCGCAAAAACCACATCTACAGAAAGTTTGTTATCGTTGATTCATAAAAATTTCTCACAAATAAAATCGCATCCACAACAATCAATGACTGCAAAAAATATTGTGATACAAGAGAAACATCATAGGGAATCTAAACTTCCTCATTCTATACCTTCATTTGTCAACCCAACAGCCCATTCTACAACCTCCTACATAAACAATAATGACAATTCTACTAAAATATTAGAGCGAATAATGAAATTAGGAAAAGAAAGAAAATTGGGGAAAGAAGAAATAGAAGAGCTGGTAAAATTACACAAAATCTATCTCGAAGTACTTCATAACGAAAAACTAAGAAAGTGAATCACGAAATCACAACAGAACCAGAATCATCTTTAGTACGAGATGCTATGGAGGATCATTCGTCAATTTTATTAGATAATGAAAATTTTAATCAACCACCTCATTCTTATACTTCACCTAATCATGAAATTATATCGAATGAAAAAAATAAGGACCTCGGTAATAATTGGAAGAAATAATGCAATTAGAAAAAGAAAAAAAAGAAAAAATTAAAGCTTATCTCGAGTCTATTACACATCACTCATCACATAATATTTCTAGGGAATCCGAATTTTCCACATCTCCAACTATATCTGAGCCGATAGAGCATAGCGTTGTTCATATTCATGAAGTATCAAACAATACCCATCCAGGTACTTTAACAACACCGAAAACTTGGAATAAGAATGAAGCAGAATTACTCTCATTGCAGAAAAATCGGACACCACCACCTCCGTTGAATCCAAATGACAATCACAAATATGTTGAGATATTAGACCATCACTTTCAGAATCATGTTTATCGAAAGACTCCTAGACCTACACGAACTCGTCCTACTACTCAGCATGCAGCACAGATAACTCCTACTAGAGCTCCAGAAATAAGGAAAGCCACAGAGTGGAATTCAACTACTGATATAATTCCTACAAGAGCACCAAGAATGAGAGTGACTACTGAGCCAAGTTCAACAACTTATAACTCAATTAGAACTAGAAATGGTCTAACATCAACCACAATTTCAATTACGACAACTGAGAAGCCAAAAAGTAGAAATCCAACTACGACAACCACTGAGAAGCCAAAAAGTCGAAGCCCAACTTCTGTGAATTCCTCGATAACGAGAAACATCAACTTCACTATTAATCTTATAGATAATACTGAAAAATCGGAACGATCTGGTGATGAGAATGTAGAGATTATTCAACCAAGAGATGCTTCAAATTTTAACTCTTACCCAACACCATATGGTGGAATGCCACCTAATATGTATAATGAATTTTCTCAATACCCCATACCACCATATTTTTTGATCCCAGTCAATTAAACGGAGCTCCTTACTACTATCCTTATCCACCAAACATACTGGCGAATGGACTTCAACCACCTTTCAGTGACCCAAACGTATACCCCGGACTTCCTCCTTTACCACCACCAATGTCAAATACCAATAAGAATCTGTTCCAACAAACACCGTTCATTATGGAAAATAATGACGTCATTTTAGGATCTCCACAAGTACCAGTTTTCCAAAACTCAGAGATGAATGCTCACATGCCAGTTTTCAATACACCTGAGGTAAGTTTTCCAGACACCAGTATAAGCTCAGAAAGCACACAAAATCCGTTTAATATGGAAAATGATGATGTGGTTCTAGCACAATCGCATCCACCAATTTCTCAACCTCCAGGATTAAATGCCTCGGTCATCAATGTAGAACAAGAAAGCACATTCTCAGTTTATAATACATCTGAGTTTAATGTTCCAACTACCAGTGTAAGTCCAGAAAACATATCCTTAGTTTACAATAATCTTGAGGTTAATGTACCAACCACTAATATAAGCCCAGAAAGCAAATTCTTAGTTTACGATACGTCTGAGGTGAGTGTTCCAACTACCAGTGTAAGCCCAGAGAGCACACAAAAACCGTTCATTATGGAAAACAGTTATGCGCCCAATTCTCAAGCCCCAGAGAAAAATTTGCCAACTACTAATGTAGATGTAGAAAGTAAAATCTTAGATTTAAATACACCAAAGCTGGGTGCTCCAACTATCAGTGTGAGCCCGGGAAGCACAACTTCTCACGTTGAATATTCAGACCATATTATATCGTTACCAACTCCTCCACATATCAATAAAGCAATATCGGAGACCACTACACTCGCTCAGACTTCATGTACTGTGGAAAACTGCAGTAAAAAGGAATGCAATAATATCTATGTTATTCCGGATAGAAGTGTAGATATCATAAATATATTGAAATTATTAAACGTTTTGAATTCTACCAAAGAAGAAAATTCAACCGTCAAGCACGAAGTACCGATATTAAAATCTCGGGTTGGTTCATCTGATATGGTTGGAGCAAGCGCTCATTCTAATGTAGATCCACTATCAGATATCAAAACTATGTTCAACTCCATTCAAAATTCAGTTCTCAACGGTAATGCTGATAATATCCACTTACGTCAATCCATTAGTCAATTGCTCTCCATATTAAAGGAACGCAGAGCTCAAGAATATAATTATTTATCCGCTACCAAGCTAAATCCTAACGTAGGATATGGTAGAAATAATGTCGTTATGATTATGCAAATCAACGAGTACATAGAACTTTTGGAATTAATGATGGTCTATTTAGCTAGAGATCCAGCTAAGCTACTAGATGAAAGTAAAGATGCTCGAATATCAAATTTTGAATCACCCTACCCTTCCACTGATCCTCATAGAAGATTGATTGAAGATCAGTTTTATTATGTGCATCCAAAAATTCTTAATGAATTTATTGACGTTTATAAAAAATATAGCAAGGATGACGATTACTATGGTACTCCTATGTGGCAATTTTCTCAAGAGAACGGTAGAACTGCAGCAAGGAGACCGCATCGACGAGGAGAAACTATAGGAAAATGGTTGAATCGTTTGTTACATTTGAATGGATTACTTCCAGCTCTGACGCATAATAGAGCTGAAAATTATAGCCCTGGGATGAGTTACGTTGATTAATTTATTTCTTTTTGTTATTTAAGATAGGTACATGCATTTTTTATTATTATTTAATATTATTATCTAAGTACCTATTTATTGATTTTTGTACAAACGACTGATTTTTATTCTTTATTATGTTTTTTTCTCTTTTTTTTTCTAATAATAATGATAGTAAAAAAATATATTCATTCATTTATTAGTACAAATACTTCTCATAACTTCATAAATAATGGACAAAGTTCGAAAATTAAACTATTAATGTTTAAATACTTACCTATACTTAATCCTATCACTGACTGGGTTGGTTTTCAGACATCTTTGTCCGAATGAAATTGCACTAAAATAACAAGATAGGTGGTCCCAGCAGCTATAGCCTAAACAAAAAGATTATTAGGTGCTTAGGTTTTTATTCTGAGAAAAAATCTAAGCAGTTATGCCATATTACTGGAGCTGAGTTTTTAATAGGTAATTTGTTTTAATTTGTAGAAAATTTAATTTCTTCATTCGTCATATCTATAATTAGAATTTTAATCATTTGAAGCTCTTCAAGCTATCCTCAAATTTCTATGATCTGCCATTTCGTTGACCCAGATTCAAAGCATCATATTTTAGTTTCTAAATTTCAGCTATTCAAGTAGGTACATTTGTGAGGAGATAAAAATGAATCATAAAATTTCCTCACGTAATTTCCCCTCAAAGTCATTTTTTAACTCTCCTCCAAATCCAGTTCACAAGCTGAAATTTGAATATGTGGGTCACTCGAGCTTACTTCATTATATGAAACCATAATTGAAAATTTTTAACCTTTCATTTACCCCCACTACATTTTGAGGACAATTATCCTTCCTTCTCCCCTCCAACATTACTTGTGAAAATAAATGTACAATATACTATACGTCTTTTTCCTAGTCATTATTTGAGCTAATAATTATCAAGTTTGAGCTCTTTGAGGTCTCCTCAGGCTTTCCTCAAATTTTAACCTTTCACCATTTTGATCAAAATTAAAGGATTCATATATTATGATGTAAAAGTATAACTTTATAGAAGGCTGGGGAGAGAAGGGCAAAGGGAGCAAAATGTCCTTGGGCTCAGGTTTCTGAGAGGGCCAGGAGATTTAAATTTTAGGTTTTGAACATATGTCTATACCTACCAAAAAGTTGAACATTTTCTATAATTATGATTACGAATGATTTGAAATACAGAAAATTTAAAGAACCCTCCCCTCCTCCTCCTTCCTATGTCAGGTAACCTAAAATACCTATTATTTAAATTAAAAACTCAACGAAAAAAAAGTTATGATTCCGATAGACTTACTGATGTTATCAAATGTGTATTTAATGTGAAAAAATCACAAGCTGTGAATTCGATTTTTGTATTGGCAATATGGTTCATAAACAAAGCCAACTGTAAAACAAATTGTAAAATTTTTTCTCAATTTTCTCGATAATCAAAAATTTTACAAAATGTAAATTTCTTACTTCTTCTTTGGTATTAGCATCTAAAAATCTGTTGTTCAGTGCTGAGATCAAATATCTTGTTTTGATTCCCTGAATAAAAATTACCAATAATATCAGTCATTTAAATAATAAATAACGAATACACTCTGGTAGATAGATACCTAGATGTTTAGTATTTACAATGCTTATTCATATTACTTTTTCGATACCATTTTTTACCTCATCGTACATTTTCTGTGACGTTTCAACAACCAATACAAATCTAACGGAGTACTGTAAGCACCAAAGATAAGTGGCTAAACTTGGCTTAGCAGCATTTCCGCCTATAAAACCATAAAACTCGAAATACACGTCGAAAAGCAGCATCAGACTGACGCAGCATAAAGAAAATAACAATGTCAACCCATACGCCTTCTGTAAGAAAATAGCAGCGTCCATGATATTTTTATGTACATGCCTGAGAATTGTTATGTTATTCAATACTTCAGCGAATCCAAAATTAAACAAAGATGTTTCCGGGTTAACGCTGTTCTCAACGTGTTGAGATTTAGTCGTATCATTCAAATCGTCCAAAATCAGATTAATCGGCTCGTCGTGTTTAAATTCAGACACCATTCCGAGTAGTTTGTTGTATTTGACTCGAGAAAATAAATCTTGCTTTTGTAGCAGAATGGTCAAACTTCTGTTCACTTTGCGTACTCTGATGAACAACGAATACGTGCACGTGGTGAACTGCACTTCGTGAAAACACGTGGAAATGTTCTGACAGTACATGTTGGCGAAGAGTAACACGTATGCCCAGCCGCTGGATACATCGTAGAACATCCTCAATCGTATCAAATTTATAGGAAACGTTAACAAGCAAATGACACAAATTACTTTGATGGAAAACCAAGCGTGTCGTCTTATATCTTGCTTCTTGATATGTAAATTAGCATCAATATGACTAAGCAGTCGGGCATAGTTGATGATATTGGGTCTTAGTAAAAATAAGCAAGAGACTTTTGATACACAGCTGGTCACGAATACGACTGCTGGGAAGAGCATCTTTAGGAAATAGTTGTATGATATGTCGCGTTTCACTTTGGTCAGTTTGCGTTCGATATCCATCATGATACCGGGTAGAAAATATAGGTGAAGTACGCAAAAGGTTAGTGCGATGCTAGTGTACCACATACCGACGTAATTTATTGAAAGATCTTCAAATACGGGAAGAACAGCAAATAATCTTGAGAATATTATCACCGGTTTGGTGAACAGAGGTATTTTCACTTTAATTTTGGAATTCATGGTGTTACCGACGTTTATGGTGGTATCGCGATGAACTAAAGGTAATGCTTTTCTCCTCATGAGGCTGAAGTACTGAATGTTTACTTCTCGTTAATTTTTAGCCTTCAAAATGAGATTTTGTTGTTTTTATTGGAAATAATGTTAAACATTAACGAATATAGCATGTGTTAGTCTTATTTTTTTTATTCATAAGTATAGGTATCGATATAGATAATCCTTGATGTAATTTTTAATACCTTTTTAATACTTCGAGATTTTTGATAGATATCTGCTTAGTTTAGCCTTATAATGAAGTTTCAGTAGGTTGTCAATTATCTTTGTTGATCGATTTACATTTTTTTTTTCAACGTAGAGAGTACTTCGTTAAGTGTGTTGCACTCCTTATTGAGACAAACAAAAAAGTTTATGTAGACATATAGCCTATCTATTCATGTTGGAAGGATAAATGTAGATACATGAAAAATATAGCAAAAATTATTTATAAAAAAAAAAAATAACATTTTTGTACATCATAATCACATATAAAATTTTTGCCTATTTGTAATAGTGAAAAAGGTATGAAGTTTTAAAAATTAACATCTCTCGTTGTTCCTTCAGTATCACATGTACTATAACATTTTTATTTCAACTTTTTTTTTCGGAAACAACGAATACTATAGCAACTCTCAACAATCTCATTTTCCACCATCCTTGATGACTTGGTGTATTAATCATACACAAAATGGAAGGAAAGAAAATGTCTGATTTGTGGTTATTTCATTGCGAATAACTCTGGAAATCATTATTTCTCACAAAAAAGTTGTATAGAGTAATATTGTAATAACTGTTCCATTTTCTGATTGGTCGTACGTCAATACGTAACACGTGTAACAACGAATCAGCAAGTTAGAAAGGGGTAAATTACCTCGACTTACTTGTAAACTAAAAACATGAATCAGCCTTTGACTATATACTAAATGGACCGAGCTAGCAACAAGCAAATGCCAACCCAAAAACGGTGATACATTACACAGATTTTCTCAGAACACTCGTGACTAAATTCAAAATGCGCATGCGCAAATTTATTTCCCGCCAATAGTGCGGCAAGGGGACATCGATAGTACTGCTTCAAACCAGAATAACATGAATGTGATAACGGACTTCAGGCATGCGCAACATATGAAGTCGCATCGAGTGTTCCGACTCGGATGCATGTAATGTTTCACCGCAGTTTTCCTACACGTAACTCGGTCCATCTAGTATATAGTCAAAGGAATCAGCTAATAATTCAAATCACAAACGATTTTCAAGCGTTCACTGAAAACTGAACGATATTATTTAGGAAGGTAGAAATTAAATTACCTAGATTTTATCACATTTTAGCTTTATGATTGGTCATTATGTGTGTGACATATGACCAATCAGAAAGCGGACTAGTTACTATAATTTCCAAAATATCGAATATGCAATGTAGTACTACCTAGTAATGGAAAAATAATAGCAATTGATAGGATAGAGGGAAAGAAATAATGGAATAGAAAAAAGATAAAAACGATAAATTTATTATTATAATAATATTTTAAATTTGTGTTTCATGATAATTTTTTATTCTTTAAATAACAATAAAATTTATACCGTGCGTCCCATTGATCTTCGACCCACTCAGCGCAAAAATCTCTCTCAAGTGGCTTTAATAAAAGTATTTTGGATTCGCTGCATGGCAATACTGACTAAAACGTGGAGATCTTGAATTATTGTTATCACATAACAAATCTAAAATATTACCATCTAAGCTACTTGAGATTTTTGCGCTGAGGGGGTCGAAGTTCAGTGGGACACAGGGTATATTCAATATTCATATGCATACTGTGCGTCCGACTGAACCCTATACAGCCTAAGTCCCTAATTCCTTTTTATGATGCTTCAAAATACTTTCATGTTACATCACTGGCTATAAATGGGCTGCGATTGGTTGCGGAAATAGAAATCAGTGTAACCAACATGTTATATCTATTTGGTTGTTCATCAGTAGGGAATTAGGTGCTTAAAATAATTTTTTCAAAAACAAAAGGCTCTTAAGCACCACTTCTTCTATGTGTCCTTCATATTTAGAGTCAATTTGCCAATTTTTACTTGAGTTATCATCGGAAAATTGAAATTAAACAAAAAAAAAACAAACAAACAAAACAAAAACCATAATGAACGCATAAGTAGGTTTTACTTAGAAGTAAAGTCTACTATAAACATAAAATTTTCAAATTTTGACCTCAATTTGGGAACAGTAGGAAAATATCCACTTCGAAAACTGATATTTTTGAGCATACTACTAGACCAAAATGCATTTTCGAAAAAAAGTGCAAAATCGATTCACCGCAAATAATCAATTTATCACTAATAATGTAGATAAATCAATCGAAGAAATGCACTTACTTGTTCTGCTGTGATATGAGCCATGCCAGTTACTATTAAAAATCGGACTACATAGTAGACATTCCACCAAACAGTGCTGAATAATTCACTTTCTGCTTTTGAACCATGTTTCATCGCAGTACCGATTACATATCCAAACATGGCGAAATAAATATTAAATAAACTCTTCAAAAAACATGCCGCCAACGTCATTAATAAGTGTAATCTATACATTCGATTTAAATATCGAACCAATTCACACAGTAGACGATGGCAGTATCTGTAAACTTCGATGGTATCGGCCAAGTCGTTACCAAAAACTACATCCTTCTGTAGATTGTTTTTGTATTTGAAGATGCTATAATTGGCCAAAGCATGTTCAGGAATGGACCACACTCTTCTTTTCCTATGAAAAGAATACAGGACGTTGTAATCTCATTATTATTGATAAATTAAGTACGCATACCTATGTAGTTTCTGGGTGATCATGAAATTGGCAAATTCACTTACGAAAAATCACGTTTGAAGTTGTTCGAGAATTGAAAACTAGTCGCATAATTCTCTTCTTCGATTAAACTACTTAATGTTACATTAATCACTTTAAACCTCAATCGAATTAAATAGGCGCAAAATACAAACAAAATATCACTACAAAAACCAGTTAAATTTGACCACACCAGAATACCACACCATATCACTCCGAAACGATTATTCAGCTCGGAAACTGATATCAAATAAAACGTATTGATTGGAAAACTAAGCAAAATGAAAGAGACACAAAGCCCAATACTGTAACTCAAATGATTCTTCGTGTTCACCATACTTTCGTAACTTTTAATATGAATTAGAAACTTATCAGCTTCTTTAACATCGCGAAAAAATTGCCTTAAACCAGTTCGTAACGAAAAAATAGCCACTATACGGGCGCTAATGCTCATCAAAGTGATTAATAATGGGTTTAGAATTTTCATAATCAACGATTGCTTAGTTTCTCTATCGTGTAAAGTTTCATTTCCATCGACAAACGACTCGAAGGCAAACATACCGTCGCGATATAATTCTGGTAAACTGGTATGCAAAACGTAAAGTGGAGCTGAGATTCCATGAACGATGGTAACGAGTAGTAGAATTATAGCTGTGATCAACTTGAAGATACTTAATTCCATCGGAGGCTCGTTACGAGTCATTTTCTTCTTACCGAATTGATACTTTAGGGGCATTATGCCGAAAGCTGAGCTTAGGAAATAAACCGGTAAAAATGCTAAACATATATCTGGCATTTCTTGCTGTCCACTGAACATGATGCACAGTCATCACTTTCACTTTTTTCTTATCACTATTGGCGGAAATATCGTGCTATATTTTGTATGAATTAATTTTCAACCAATATTTACGAAAAATCATGCAACTCATGGCAGCACTATACATATATTTCTTTGCGTAGTGAATGTGAAAAAATTTTACGTGATTTTTTTTTCCTGTCAATCATTTATAATAAACATGTCAATTAGGACTTGAATGAGCTTATTACCGAAGTTTTCATTCTACTTGGCAGGCTTGGGAACCTAGAAGTGATTTTAATTCAATGCATGACAGAAACCAAAGCATGAATGTTGTTTTCCTCAACGTTGCGTATTAGGCAGGATAGAGAATAATTTGAGATAAAAATATTTGGCAGGAGAAATGAGGAGGATTGAGGAAGAAGGAACAAAGGAGTGTAATTTAGACCAGTATTTGGCCCATCCACTTTCGAACTTCATTGCTCTAAGATAGAGGATAAGGAAATTGTTCAAAATTTTTGTTCGTAGTCTTACAAGGAGACCAATATATCCAAATTTCAGCTGCTTACATGAATTTAGAAGAGAGTACGAACAAAAAACGAGCATTAGGAGAGTTCTTGAGCCACAAAATTTCTTGAATCTTTCATATCTCGTCACCTAATCGACCTAAAAAGCTGTTATGTTGAATTAGTTGGGGACTAAAATTAATCTCTTAAATTTACCTCAAATGGATTCAAAGTGAGGGATGGTCAAAATTTGAGGAAAGCTTGAGAAAGCCTTAAATACCTTAAACTTGATAAATATACTGTACTCATGCGCGATTACTGAGGATAAAACTTAGTTTTGTATATCCAAGTCCATTTTCACGCAAATGTTGTTGAAAGGGAGGAGGAGGTGTTATTGTTCTCACAAAGCGACGAGGTAAATGAAAACTCGAAATAAAAAAGTCTGAAAAATTGTTTTTTGAATCGATCATCGGATATTAATTATATTCAAATAAAATTAAATTTATAAACAAAATTGTTGGAATCAATAAAAGAAGCGTGCTGTCTCAACGAACGTTTATTAATTAATAATAGAACAAATCGGTCGAAGAATAACTCTTAAGATTATCATATGGAAAGGACAGGTGCATAGTTCTAGTAAGGAGCGGAGAGGGGAAAATTATGTTCCCAACACTCCCTCCTTCCCCGATTCGCTCCATTAATAACATGATAGAAAAATATATTTTTAATTATAGAATAGAATAGAATAATTATTGGTTATTGAATAAGTAAAACTGAAGTGCATGATGCATCGACGATTCTTGCTGATTACTGTCTTGCGCATAAGTCGTGTTATGTAGGTAAGATGTTTCCTATTAGATTACGTAGTCTATAAAAGTGAAACACAAATTTAAACGAAAAATATAGAGAACAGGTTTATAATTAATTGTTTCAAATTTTTAAAACCAATTTAAGATTTTATCCCTCAATTTTAAAAATGGAATTTGACTTAAAGGTTTTGTCATTATATCTGCAATCTGAGAAGATGAAGGGACCCATTTCAAAACAACTTTTCCTTCCTCTACACACTGTTTGATATGATGATGACGTAGATCTGCAATGTGTTTCATTCGATGTTCTCCTGTTTTCATTACACATTTCCCAGCTAACTCATTATCATACCACAATGAAGCTGGTAACATATTCGTGTTTAAAATACGATTCAATGTCCAGCTCAAGGTTATAATTTCTTGGCATGTGATACTCATTTCAACATATTCTGCTTCACACGTAGATAAGGCTACCCAGGATTGCTTGTGACTCCTCCACCCAACAGTATCTCCGAATAAACGTATGATGTATCCGCCTGTGGACTTGCGATCTGAACAGTCACCGAAACTAGCATCTGAAAAGGCTTCAAATTCATTTTTATTACCCGAATAACGCAAACCTAACTCTCGAGTTCCAGCTAAGTAACGAAAAACTCTAACGAGGGAATGGTCAGAACTGTCCATCGCCAATCTCTTTGGTAGGTAGCCTATCTTGTAGTACTTGAGGAGTAAACCAACGCGCCATATTCAGTTTCTCGGAAACGAAGCTTATTTGGAGAAGCAGGGTTGCCAAATGTTGAAAATCAAAAATTCCTTATTATTTGAAAAAATATTTCTTAATGTTAATCATTGGAAATTGTAGAACTATTTAATAAAAGTCATGTCATGTTTTCATATCAGAGGAAGAAAAGTGTACTTATAAAGGTATATCTACCTATAATTTTGATCATTATTTACTTTTTTGACGGGTAAATGGTAATTTGAATTTTTCGTTTCTTTTTTATTTGTTGTTGTTCATTTGTATTTTTTTAATGTTAATTTAGATGATAAATTGAAGAAATAGTTCACTTCTATGCTTAAACAATTGATGAAGTTATATATTTTACATAAAATTAAATGTGTAAATGATGATTTATATCAAGGAAATGATACACACACAATACTTTTTCACAGTTTTTCCACGCGCATTAATTTCATAATTATATGATGCCGCCCTTCTACACATTAATTGGTCTCCTCAAATGTGAAGCAGACATCGCAGTTATAAATTTATTATAGATATGTTCAACAGTTATAATCACCAAATGAACGTAAAAATAAATAATCCGTTCATCTGATGTATCAATTTTAAAAGAATGCTTAGCACATATAAATGGAAAAATATTGTTTTATCGATTGTTTAAACATAGAAGTGAATTATTTCTTTAATTTATCACCTGAATTAGCATTAAAAAAATACAAATGAACAACAACAAATAAAAAAGAAACGAAAAATTCAAATTACCATTTACCCGCCAAAAAAGTAAATAATGATCAAAATTATAGGTATACCTTTATAAGTACACTTTTCTTCCTCCGATATGAAAACGTGACATGACTTTTTATTAAATAGTTCTACAATTTCCAATGATTAACATTTTTAAGAAATATTTTTTCAAATAATAAGGAATTTTTGATTTTCAACATTTGGCAACCCTGCTTCTCCAAATAAGCTTCGTTTCCAAGAAACTGAATATGGCGCGTTGGTTTACTCCTCAAGTGCTACAAGATAGGCTACCTACCAAAGAAATTGGCGATGGACAGTTCTGACCATTCCCTCGTAAGTAGCATGGTTACATCTTCTTCTGTAGGTTCAATTTGTCGCCTACTCAGCATGTTTACTGCGTAAGCGATATCCGGACGCGTGGCTCCAGATAAGTAATTAAGAGAGCCAATCGCTTCGCGATAAGGATAGGGTATCTGTTCTTTACCACTGTTAGTTTGATTGATCTTTTTCCGATTTAATGTTAACTCATTACGTGACCGTTTGCTCACTTGTCTAGTAACCATAGGCGTTCGTTGAATATTAGATTCCAAGAAACCAAATCGTTTTAAAATTTTTTCGATATATGATTTTTGACTAAGTTTTAAAATTTTATTCTCACGATCTCTCACTATATCAATATTTAAGAAGGATTTTGGCTCTCCTAAATCAGTCATTTCAAATGCACGGCTTAGTTTAGTTTTAATCTCTCTCAATTTGTCATCACTGGTACTCGCGATTAGCATATCATCAACATATAAAATTAATATCGCAAAATTTGAACCTTCTCGCCAAGTGAATCAACATGGCTCATACAAATCTGATTTAATACCAATTTCATTTGCTACCTTTGTGAAGCAGTCATTCCACTTTTTTGGGCTAACACGGAGACCATATATCGCCTTTTTTAATTCGCATACTTTGGTTTTCTTATCATACTGACTCATATGTACGCCATCTGGTATTTGCATGTAAATTTCCTCATCCAATTTCCCATTTAAGAAAGCCGTCTTAACGTCCATTTGACAGGTGACAAGATTATATTTATTTATGATTGCTAGTACTGTTCGAATCAACGTTAATCGAGATACAGGTGCATATGTCTCTTTCAATTCATAGCAGTTTTTATCTTTAAAACCTCTGATAACTAATCTCGCTTTAAATTTCGGATCACCTTCTCTTCCTATCTTACGTTTAAATAACCATCGCGAATCGATAAGATTTAACTGATCGCCATTTTTCATACACGCTGGTTTATCAATTATTGTCCATACTTCATTTTTATACATAGAGTTTAATTCTTCATCAATCGCTTCTTTCCACTGTCTCGCCTCTGTTGAATATATAGCCTGCTCATATGTAACTGGATCTTCGTATATACTAGCTAATAAAGCGAATTTCATTTCATCCTCTTCCGGCTTACCATTCCATCCTATTTCAAACTCGGACTCTTCAGCCGCGTCCACACGAGCGAGCCGAGCCTGTAATGTAATATGTAACGAGCATTACGTGTAATGCTCGCGAGTAACTTAATACCGACGAACGCGCGGCGAATATCGATGATCCACCAAAATCGCGAATGTTCGTTGATCAAAAATATGGTACCTAGTTCATTTCATGTTCGTTCCGTGCTCGACCGAAAAAAAAATTTGCACGAATGCCATCCACACTGCGCATCGAACGGCCTTTGTGTTCGTCGAAAAAACCGACAAAAATTGGTTCGTTGCGAATGGTTGCTGTATCAGCTCGGCTCGTGTTCGCGAACCCATCCACACGAACGAACATGTTGTTCGTTACATGTTACATTACAGGCTCGGCTCGCTCGTGTGGACGCGGCTTTCGAAATAAATTTTTGTGATACCATTTACTAGTTTAGCTAAATTTACAAAACTAATATCATCAATTTTTGGACTTAATATTTCTAATTCCTTATCAGATTCATGCTCAGAGCATTCAGGTTCATTTACTACAGTTTTCATAATCTTATGTAACTCGAGTTGTCATTTTCTAGGTCTGCCTTTAGATCGTTGAGCAATTTCAGTCAAGGGAGTAATTTGTTCATCAAAATCGGCTTCAGTGAACCAATTATTTCCGTCGGTATCTTTGTTGAATTCTTCTTGGTCTATCTAATCTTTTATCGACCCATTTTTATAAATATCCCCATACACCTATCTTTCTCTAAACCTAACATGTTTTGATTCTATAAATTTTCCTGATTCAGGATGTAGTAAGTAATATCCTGTTTTAATATAACCAACTAATACACACCCAACGGCCACCGCGGAAAATTTAGTTTTATTATTGACAACTTTCGCATATGCTAAGCATCCAAAACGTTTTATTTGATCCATACGGATATGGTAATTTGGCGCTAATTGACTGTAAGGTACTTCATAATTTACCGATTTGTGGGGAGTACGATTATAAGCATAAACCGCAGCACTTAATGCTAAATCCCACATTGACTTTGGTAAGCGAGAATCGATCATATATGCTCGAACTTTTTGACTAATAGTACGATTAAAACGTTCCGCTACGCCATTATGCTGTGGTGTATACGGAGCTGATGTATTATTTTGAATCCCTTCTCGTATTAATATAGGTTGAATATCTCTTCTTAAAAACTCTGTGCCCTTATCTGACCTTAAATAGCATACTTTAGCATTATGTCCTACGATATTTCGCATACTAGTTAAATATAGTTCGAAAAATTCACCCGTTTCTGTTTTTGATTTCATAGAATATGCCATTGCTACTCTAGAATAATCATCAATAAACACAACTATAAACCGTTTTCGATTTGGGTAAGTTATTGGCCAAATTGGACCCATAATATCGGCATGAATTAACTGTAGAGGCCTTTGGGCCCTTCCCTAATAGTATTAAAGGGACTACGAACTAATTTAGCCAATATGCACACTTCACAATCTTTTATCGATTCGTTGAACTTGACATTTTTCAAACGTTCATCGAATTTTTGGAGTTTTATTAAATATTTTAATGACGGGTGTCCTAGTCTGACATGCCATAACATGCCTAAATCTTTTCCTGATAATGGGTTATGAGAAGTAAGTAATTTATTTTCAATATTAGAAGTTTTTAAAAGATCGATAAAGGGTAAATCTTCAATTTTGGCAAGTTTTCTATCGAGATAATTAATTTCTAAAGTAGGTATTATACTATCTGTCTTTGTCACATTAGAATCATAATTCAACGTTAAATTTTGATTATCTGTTTCCAATTTTTTGTTTCTGTTGATTGGATCTAAAGTAGCATCTGGTTGAACAAGAAATCTTAGATTATTCTTTTCACTCACAACTTTTGTTGCAGACTTATCTCCCTCCGAAAATGACGAACTTTTTCCTCCCTCCGAATTTATGGGACCTTTTTCTCCCTCCAAAACTGCCTGTTTTCCATCATTTTTCTTATTCATCAATTGCAAGTCTGTAGTTTTATCATTCGCAAGTTCACTTAATTTCAGTAATTTTGACTGTGAGCGAGTTATCGCTTTAGCGTATGTTTTCTTATCGCTAAATAAATCACTCGCACACTGTGATATGACCATCTGTCTATCGTCTAGTTCATTTCGTAATTCAAAATGGATAAGCCAGTGAGGCTTACGATATTCGCCGCTAATGATAATTTCACCTATACCCTTATCAAAAATTTCAATAACCTCGTCGTCGAGATATATTCCCATTTTAGCATCTGCACATCGCCGCAATGAGAATAAATGTTCAGATAAATTTTGCGCATACACTATATTTTTAAGTCGAAGTTTTCGTCGACCAGGTGTTGTGGTCGTTACAAGCATATCGCCTCTACCTACTATTTTAAGATCTGCCGATTCATCGTTATTTGCACTTTTTACTACTTCGTTGTATGACTTACAAAAGTTTATTAGCCTGACATTTTGATCAGTTATATGATCAGTTGCACCTGAATCTGCCATTAATATAATGAAATGCTTACCATTGTTTCCAGTTACAGGAATTTCATTCCTAGGCTGAGCCATATTCGCCTTGGTCCTTGTTTTCCCTGTACATTTTCCTTGACTATAGTCGCCAGAATCAGTTTCTTTGTACTTTTGTTTATAGTTCCCTTTGTCTCTGTTATAGTTTGTTTTCGTTCGTTCGTTAAATCACTGAATCGCGTTAAGCGAGTACTTTTATTAGGACAATTGAACCATCGATGAGCTGCCATTTGCCCACACGAGTGACATTTCTTATGACCAAATTTAGCTGTGCAATCGTAACTTTTATGTCCCCATTCATCACATTTGTAACATCGATGTTGTTGATTATTTAGATGATATTTATTTCGCTGATACTGCCTACTATTTCCATAAAATCGATTATCGCATCTGCCTTGATTGTAATTTCTACCATTTCTAGGCCCCCGATAATTATGAGGTCTAGGCTGTATTTGATAAGCTATTGTTGCTGTATTTCTGTTCGAATTTGTTTCTGCCTCCATTTTAAGCATATGAGTTTTCATCTGCTCATAAGTTAAGGGTTTTCCAGTTCGTTCTTCAGTTAAAGAGTTCAACGTTCTAATTTCGCCTCCTAATGCAGGTAATATCGCTTGATAAAACGCTTCTCTCTTATCATGCTCTGTTAAGTCGGGCGTATTAGGTAGGTCGATGTATTTCCTAATAATGTCCTCAAATTTGTCCTAGAATTGATAAACTGTTTCCCGTTTAGGATTATAGCGAAGATTTAGTAATTTTTGTTTTAGGCTGGCCGAAGTATAATTTGTTTCAGTAGATTTAAATAGTTTTAATCTTTTCAAGAGTTCCTTTGGATCATCTATTTTTAGAAGTTTGGTGTGATATTCTTCGCATATGTGGTTGATTATAATGTCTCGTACGGCAAAATTTCTCTTACTTTTATCACTTACTGACCAGTTTCTAACTTCCTCACCTTCAATAACATGGATTAAATCTTTCGCTACTAATTCTGTTCTGAAATTATCGTACCAAATGTCATACTGGTCTTTCAAGGTCAGCTTATAGTCCCTTTTTACGTTGTCTTTTTTCATCCATATCATTTTTTCGATTAGCTTATCGCTCATTTGCGTTTTCTCTACCTGGGACACCAAAGATCTAATTAATTTTAGATCTACATGTACTTACTCTAGAGTATTTCGTCTAGGTATTCCGGTATTTTCGATTAAAATTTCTCCAACTGAGTTACCAGTTTGGTCTACCACAGATATACCAGGCCCTGTCTGACTTTCTGCCTCTGTAATGGTTTGTAGGATCCTCTTTTCAAAATTTCGTCTTTCTTCTCTATCTTTTTGCATCTCAGAGACTAATTTTTGAAGTAACATTAAGGTTGAGTTTGCCTCAGTCGTACTTGTCGTGTTCTCATTACTCTCATTATCTACTGGAATAGTCTCACCCTCTGGTACATTGCCAGTTTCCATAGTCTCACCCTCTGGTACAGTCACAGTTTCCATCCTATAGCGAGTGTATCTTTTAACAGCTCCTATATTAGTTTTAACCTGCCTTTTAATAGGTGCCTTTCTTGGTTTAATCACTTTTCTAGAATTTGGATTCTGATCATTTGAATCTTTCCTGAGCCCTGCCATAAACGCGGTTGTCAGTGATTGTTTAGTAGGTAAGGGTTGTGTTGTCAAGTTAAGGTTGTTAGTAAAATCTGAACAGATTATTTCGTCGTCACTTGCTGCTAATATAAATCTTCTTCGCTGCTCATATCTAGGTATTTACGTATATAACAAACAATAAATATTTTTCTGCCTATAGTAAAATACCTAATTATTTCTTTTTGGTTGAAATCAACTCGACGAACACAATCTCGTCGATTTGAACCATGAATTATCCAAGTGTCCGGAACACACGTCCACTTAATATGATAATTCACAACTGATGGCAAATGTTTTTATAACCAAACTCAAGTTATTAACACTTATCTCAGCACTAAATCGGAGAAATCATAAGGCACTTTCTAAATTTTATAATTTTATTAAAACTGCCCGTACGTACGTAAACGACCGCTTATCTGCCTTTTAAATAAACTGCCTTCTGCCTTGATGAAACTTCTTAGTACGTTTGAGTAAACAGCCTTTCTGCCTTCTAAGTAAACTGTCTCAATATATATATTATAAATGAGCGGTCTATCTGCCTTCAACTAAACTGCCTTTATGACGTAATTTGATATTACGTAAAATGAAATACTAATCTGCCATTCGTAAACTAAACTGCCAAAGGTTAATATGTATATGACGACTTAGGTGTATATCTAGATATTCATTTACAAAATTGCTGATGAAAGCATAAAATGATTTTTAAACTGTAGATATGAGTTTGACAACAATTTATTACCTACATTCATTTTTCGTCATATTTTAAGGCAGAACTTCGTATATTTCGTTAAAAGTCATTGTAGTCTAGGGAAATAAGGATTGAACCTGGAAAAAAATGGTAGTGAGCTGAATTTCACATTATATGTGTAGAATGGTGTCCTTAACAAGGTATAAAAAGTTGTCACCCGTAGGTGGTGAGCTAACCCCTGGAGGGGGCTAAAACCCCGCAAAAAACAGTTTTTCAACTATTTTTTGCTAATATCTCCGAAAATAAGGGTTTTACGTCAAAATAAGTTATATCAAAAAATGTTCCCCATTAAATTTCCTACAGAATGAGTGAGACAGTTTTCTCAAAAAGTCATTAGAAAGCCCAAAATGGGGAGGTCAAAATATACCAATTTTTAGAATTCCCTTTCGAAAATCAGTTCTTTGTTTATATCTTCTATATGGTGCGTCCTACGCAAAAATTGTTAATATTGAAAAATATTACCCGTTTAATTTTCTATAAGGTACATGGAAAACTTTTCCCAAAAAGTCATAAAAGGGCCCAAAATGGGGGGCCCAAAATACATTAATTTTGGAAAAATTTATTCACATGTGTTCATATCTATCATCAAGTGATCTAGGTAGGTGATGAAGATGAATAAGTAATTTTTCCTAATGATTCCCCCTCCCCTTTCTCCTCCCTCCTTTAGAAATCCTTTTACAGATTTACATTATGGAATAAAAAAAACTACAGATATACTTTGAAATATTTGTTTCAACTTGGTTCGGGATCTTCTATTCCCTCATCATCACTCATTTCCCCCTCAATACTATTCGTGCAATCAGCTCCACAACAATGACCACATAGCTTCGAACATTTCAGTCTTGAAATAATAGAAAATTAGGTCGTACAAAATGTTTTTGTAATACTAACTTGAAAGTTATCAGTTTTTAACCTGTTTTCCTGCATGTGCAAGCAGAGTAGCCTTTCTAATAGCAACAGTACCTCGTTCTTGCACAGCTGCAACAGCTGCTCCATCAGATAACGAATTGTTGCAAATGCTATTAGGTACTCGTAAAGGAAAATTCTTTGGATATACTCGAAAAATATGATAATTAACTACCTACTTACTGAATCTCAGTATGCAAGAAAATCTAAAATAATATTAAAAACTAAAATTTAACCGATACGTTGTATTCACTACGTTGAATTAATTTAGGCCTATTTCAATGCAGCTGCAATTGATATTGTTTACCTGGTTCATATTTAGAAAATGTGCAAGTCAGTTAGTGTTAAATATAATGCGCATTTCAGCTTTCAACAAAACTTTATAAGTCCTAGATATACCAGGGTCCAGGGTGACTACTTGATTCGAGCACCCAAGCGAAAAAATTAGCTAAAAGGTGAAAAAATTTAAAACATATATGCATTTTTGACAACGAAAGTATAAACTGAAATTTTGCATTTCATCGATTAACGCTTTTAAGCATTAAATAAATATTATTTACGCGATTTATTCTTGCTAACATCATTCAAATATATCATTTATTTCTATCAGCGAAAGAGTTTTGCGCTTGGGGTCCTCGAGTCCAAGTAGTCATCCAGTACAGTGCAAGCGAGGGAAATATTAGAAATTTTACACACTTTTTAATGAGCTAATAGTGAGATTAGTAGGTGCATTTGTTTGAAAGCCAAGTATGACTCAAAAAATATAAAAAAATTACATTAAATTGTGATGTGATTCGAGAATATACAAAATTTGGTGATGTCAGAGTGTATTTGTACATGAAAAAATGTTTATAAAAAAAACCATAAAGAGGCCCAAAATACACTTTTTTTACCAAATATTATTCATTGGACATATTACGAACTGAATTCTTGCATTACACGTGTCGTTTCCTTAAAACTGTTTTTTGCGGGGTTTTAGCCCCCTCCAGGGGTTAGCTCACCACCTACGGGTGACAACTTTTTATACCTTGTTAAGGACACCATTCTACACATATAATGTGAAATTCAGCTCACTACCATTTTTTTCCAGGTTTGGTCAAAAAATGAGCTAATTTCCCTGTACTATTGGGAGAAAATGAACTTTTTTAGAAGAATAGGTATTGTACTCTTCGAAGCAAAAATGAAATGGCAGGTAAGTATTTCGCTAGGAAACCGCGCAAACTATCCATCGTAAATAGGGACAGTGCATCAGCCCAGACCAGCCATTATATCTTACGTACCTATTTTGAATTGTTTGGTCATCCACTATGTTGAATATATTTTTTATCGATTTTGATTTTGATCCGAATTCAAGGAATCACCTCAAATACAAAGTTTTCTACTTTGATCCCTTTAGGCCAATTTCATAATGAAATAGAGATTTATGAAATTTTTTGTCATGATTTCCCGAGAAAAAGCCATGTTTTGCTCCATCTCCCTTTCATATTTACTTATCTAATAGGGTAAAATTGAAGTATTTTTTGCGGGATAGATATACATCGGGGAAGGATAGCTTCTTCAAATCTTTGCGTTTTTAGACTTCATAATCACATGGTAATAATGTTCAACTTTTTAAAATAAACATTTCTTCTCCTCGTTCATAACATTGGCAGATATGGATGAAATCATTCAAAATTTTGTGCCGATCGCACTGGAATGAGTTTAATCAGATTTTGCATTTAGGTATCTCAAGTAATAATATACTTAGGATAAAAATAGTTCAGCACAAAATTGTTTGCATTAAATTTCTTATAAAAAAAAGAAATATTTAGGTTCGCTACATAACAAAAATACAGCAAATCCCAAATTATCTTCCGAAGGCAATATTACTTCTTCTAAATTTACAGTCAGTCGTGTGCAGAACACATGAAGTTACTGTCGCAAGAGAGTATCAAACTCACAAACCTATGTAGTGTTTTACTTTCACAAAAAAAGAAAAAATGTTCTATTTCAAAATATGATTTATTCTACCCTCAACCAACTACATACACACCCACGCGTGACCTACTTTACAAAAAACAACTGGGACATTTTCAAAAAATATTACTGGTATGCGCTTCATTGGCTACCCTTTCCTTTTTTCGCCATACAGAAAAATATCATTATTTTTAATCAATGATAATTAAGAGACGTTATCGATTTATCCCGCAGTTTATCTAAATGATCGAACTATAAAAGAATATTAAATTTTTTTAAATGAAATCAGATTCCTTATCAATGCCTTTCCTATTAAATTATTTCGCCAATGTAAATTCGATACTTAGATATATTTAATCTCGCTATAGAACTTCATGTTACAACGTATTAAGAATTCGTTCGTATAATGACCTTGTTTTGTGAATTTTAGTGCGTTAATTTATTGTGATCTGTAGACATCCATTTAAATATGGTTATCCTTAAAGAAATAGTTTTACTTTTGATTGTTGTAAATAGCTTAGCTTTTTCAAATCAAGAAAAGCTGCGTGAATTGCCTGGAGAGTGTAGTGACTGGGAATCGACGAGATCGAATAATAAATACTACGCAGATAAAAGTCCGTATTTGAAAAAGTTAGTACAAAACGATATCTATAAACTTAGTATTGTAACAAGGCCCCGCCGCTTCGGCAAGACTATGTTCCTTGATATGATGGAAAATTTTTTTAAAGGCAAGGAAGAGTTATTTAGAGGCCTCAGTATACACCAAGATGGAAATATTATTAGTCATTTTGCCAAGCATATGACCACCTCTAAGAAGTGGTTGACATTTCCAGTAATTAAGATTAATTTTGCTACTATAGGAGATTTCTTAACGCTAGAACAATTTCAATATCAGTATAAAGTCGTTTGCTTACGACCATATGCAAAACGGTATAATATTACTTATGAAATTGTAGACCATTTATCATTAGCCTCTATTATTACAGAAATTCACGATATAACACAAAAAAAGGTTATAGTGTTGGTTGACGAATACGACGCCCTTGTCCACGACCAGTTGGTAAACAGAAATTATAAATGGGCTGAGTTTTTCCAAACATTTACAGAAAAATTTTTAAGGCAAATTAAAAATTGTGCAAATTTCATTGGAATGTCTTTCATTACTGGTGTATCTCGGTTAACTCTGACATCCCTAGAAAGTGGTGCAAATAACTTTGTAGATCTTACCTATAAACCGGAATTGGCAACTGCATTCGGGATTTCAATCGAAGAATTAAGGAATGGTATGAACCCTTATTTAAATGAAGTTGCTAAATCGTTACATAAACCTATAAATGAAGTTGAGAACTCTATCTTGAGTTGGTATAACGGATATAACTTTGATATTGAGGATCTTTCAGGCAAAAACAGAGTATTAAATCCGATCTCCACGATAAAATATCTGAGAGAGAAGAAGTTAGAATCTTATTGGATTAAGACCAGTTCTATGAAGTTAGTTGTTGAAGAATTTTATAAAAATTACCATAAGTTTCCAAAAGAAACATTCATCGATGGTTTATATATTAATTTAGATACAGCTTTTAAAACATTTAATCCGCTTATCAATATAAATTTACCATCATTCTTGTTGTCGTATGGTTATGTAACCATTACTAAGTATAATCCTAAAACTAAGCAAATCCAATTAAAATATCCAAACGAAGAGGTTAAACGATCTGTTAAAGATGCGCTTATCTCGTACATTCCATGGCGAAAATGTAATTTAGATGAGTGCCCCAAAGAAAATGATGAGCTTGCAAAGGCTATGCAATACGCACATACACCGAAGATCATTGAAATCTTCCGAAATCATTTTTTTCGAGATTTTCTACCTCCCTCAGGTGGTAAAGCCACACCCGATGAAATCACTAGACGCCTTCATTTCACCTTTGAAGCTGGTGGAATTCAGTATAGAGAAGGGATAAAGTTCAAAAAAGATTTACAACCAAAGGATGACGGAGGTGACATCGATTTTTTAACAATAGGACTTCCAATCAATTACGCAATTTCCGTCAAATGTGGAACTGAAGGTACGGCATTCAACGCAATGATGCAAATGATGAAATATATGCGTGATAGTCCAAGATCGTTAGATAATGCGATGAGTGCAGAAGGAATCAACACAACCAATGTGTATTTCCTAGGCCTAGGCTTTAGCTATGAGAAAGGAGGAAAGCTACGGGATTGGTTAGCTGTAAAATATAATGGTTTGCAGTCTAACATTGACTTGGATACAGTGGAAGCGGATTCCGAGGATATGAAAGAAAAATTCACAAAATTATTTCACATACTTATGATTCATGCTAGATTTCAGAAAAAATCTATCTAGATAATAATTAATCATAATTGTAATCGCTTATACTTTTTTGCAAACAAAGGCTATTCTTGTGCTTATAATAAAAAATACAAATGGTCTGCAACGTAACTGTTATTTGCAAACTTGAACAAGCCTTCAAAAATATCATACGTGATAAATATCAAAACGTGTCCCATTTTCTAAATATATTTTCACACGTGAAGTTGAAGCAAGAATGAGGGGCTGTGCTCAAAAGGTATGAGTGGGGTGAACGAAAAGTAAAACATCTTCAATTATAGTTTCAAATGTTAAAGTATTGATAAGTGAAAAAAAATATTCAAATTCCAGATTTCCAAGCGGAGTAGTAAAGACAGAAGAAACACGCTTTTGGAGGGGAAATAATATTGGGAAATTTCAAGATTCACAAATAATATCTTTATCAAGTGCACATATAAAGCTAAAATTTTGTACTTGTGGTTAGTTGGTGACCAGGATATTTTCATACGTAGCATTAAAACAGATTATGTACGTATAAAAGCATACGGAATGAAGAGGTGAGGAGTGAGAAAAACAGAATTGAAGTCTTAATCTGTCCGACGTGAGAAGGAAAAACGAGAAATAATCGTTCTATTTTCTTGACATTTAGGTACTGATATGAAATAAGATGAATATTACCATCAGGTCTTCCTCTCATCTCTTCAGATCTCTTCTCAACCAAAACACTATTTGGAACATTGAAAGTTGAAACACCAGCTAACAGCAGAAAAATCATTGGTTATTAACGCACGTATTCGGCCCCTATCAAGAAAATTTAGCGCAAACGTATAACGAAACGCTATAGCATACTCACTGCGTTACGCCTGCTGGTTTTTGGACCAATATTGCGTATTTCACAAACGTTTTTGAAAGCTCATACGCAGGCATATAGTACTACCTTACGCATGTATTTAGGTATACTTTTATACGTCCGAAAAGTAGGCATATTGGCTTGCATTTAGGTTTACTGGTAGGCATACGTTATGTATTCATTTACTCAAGCTTATCAGCAAGCACAAAGGCGTGCGCAAAAGGGAGTTTGGGAGCTCCTATAGGACTTTTTTATACATCCTATTTTAAACCATATTTTATAAAAATAAGTGATGTAGGATGTTAATCTAAAATGAAACATAAAATTACAACTATGAAATGAAAATCGAACTTAGAGAGATTATTAAAGAATTTACACGTAAGAAAAATGAATTTAAAACTTCTTTTTAATCTCCTCCTTTCAGCAAATTCTGCTCATGCCCTTGAGTAAGCATTTGAGAATACGTGAATCGCACTGTCAGTGCAACAACGTCACATCTCAAAAAAAGCAAAAAGGACATCTCAATAAAAGCATGTAAAAATTCAACAAAAAGGTACCTTTTTGCTATACTTCTTTTGGAGTGAAATGAGCTAATTTTTAGTTAGTGTCAATCACAGCTTTATCGATTTACATGAATTCTACCCAAAAATGTATGTAAAAAGAAATACTTTTATAAGATGTGACCTTCTTCTTTTTTTACATGTGGCCTTATTGCACTACAGTGTGAAATGGAAGTGAAGTTGAGCTAAACTGAGAAAAAATGAAATCAAATTCAAAAATCATAATGTATTGAAATAAATCAAGTATTACAATAATATGTAACTACACAATAAGCATTTAGTTGAAAAAAAAAATGAAGAAAACAGAAAATTAAAAAATAAGTTTAATTTTTTAATGACGCTGTTATACGTTTTTGGTCATTTTTCATCTTAAAAAACTTTTTTGCTGCTTCTTTAAAATCGGCTTCAAAATATGAGTTTGTTTCTTTCAGCGAATCTGTAATTTTACAACAAATTTAAAAAAATCATTCTTTGATAAGCTCAACTCATCATGATTGCAGACCACACCTAATACCAAGTCTGAAAATCCCTACCCTATCCCTTCCAGAAACACTTGAGAAGTGGAATTTCATACAAACGTAATATTTCTTGCCATGAAATAAATAATCATACGAACACATTTTTCTCAAATTATAACCATTTGAGGGTCCTCAAATAATATTCAAATCCTTATGATGCGCCATTTTGGATCCCTTTTGACCGAAATTGAAGAGATCATATTCTGGCCACCAATTAATGCTACACACGAAGTTTGACCTTTTCAGGTCGATTTGATGACGATATATGGATGATTCATGAAATTTCCTGCCCCAATTTCCCCTTCAAAAGCTGTTTTTTGTTCTAACTCCCCTCCAAAATCACTATGGAAGCTAAAATCAGAATAGGCTTGTCACTTGGGCTCATTTTATCATATTACATGGCAATAAAAAATTTTCGACCCATACCATTTCCTTCTTCTCCAACTCCCTCAAAATTTGAGTGATTCGCCATTTTGAAATTTATCGAAAAAACAAAAAAAATTCTTTTCCGCATTTTCAAGAAGAGTCCCTCACCAAATTTTGAGCGAATTTCATCAATACTCGCTGGCGCTACGCAAGGGCCACAAAAAACAAAATTTTTTCAAAAAAAGGTTTTTGCTCTAATTCTCCTTAAAATGCACTTATTAAGCTGAAATTTTGATATGTTAGTGTCCGTGACTTACTCTTTTATATGAAATCAAAAACAAAAAATTTGAGCTATTTGCTTCTTCTCCAGCTCCCCTCAAAATCTGAGTGATCCGCCATTTCGAGATTTTGCGAAAAAACAAAAAAGTACTTTTGCACATTTTTAAAAAGAATCTCTCACCAAATTTTGAGCAAATTTTATGAATACCCACCGGCAGTAAGTGAATAAGTAAGTAAGTAAGTAAGTAAGTAAGTAAGTAAGTAAGTAAGTAAGTGAGTAAGTAAGTGAGTAAGTAAGTGAGTAAGTAAGTAAGTGAGTAAGTAAGTAAGTGAGTAAGTAAGTGAGTAAGTAAGTAAGTGAGTAAGTAAGTAAGTGAGTGAGTAAGTAAGTAAGTGAGTAAGTAAGTAAGTAAGTGAGTGAGGAAGTAAGTAAAAAAAAGAACATAAGTGCAAAAATTGAAAACATTTGTCCTTTTCATTCTTTTTAAAAATGTTCGATTCTTCTTAATTCTATTCTTCAATATTAAACCCTTGGAATATCTATTAAGAGATTGAGAGTTTTTTTTTTTTTAAATTATATCCTTTTAAATCTTGATCGTTTACAATAAATTTAATACCTTGTACCACAATGCTAACCACCATAATATACTATGCACTTCAGTAATACTTCAAACATATTTTAATATATCAAATTACGACATTGTTAAAAATTACACACTATGAACTAAAAGAATCCAAAACCTGCCTGCGGCTGTAATCCCCCTGGCCCTATTCGCCTTCTCTCTAATTTAGCTTTAATAACTAACAGTACCATTACAAAAATGAATTGATTTTTTTTTTTATTCAATAAAATGTGAATAATAGTAAAATTTCTAATCTATACCTTTCAAACACTTCACGACTTTAGTATTTGCCAAGGGAATTTTCGTCTTCGTGCCCAGCCAAGTAAATTCATCGCAAATCGTTTTACTGAAAAGCAAATTGAGCATATGACGATATCGCGGCAACTTTTCCATCTTTCCTAAGTTATTCAACGCAGAAATCAAATAAATTTTCTGCAAATCATCAAGGAAAATAAATTAATATAACCCTGAATTTTTAAAATAAGAATTAGGAAGTGTATATAAACTTACAAATGCTTTGAAAATTTCAAGATTATTCAAACAGTGATCTGCTGATTTCACATCATTGTAAGTATGCAAAGGAAGTGGAAAACAATCGAAATCGTTTATTTCATCCATATTTGCTGATGCTTGGGTTATTTTCATATGTTTAATCAATCTTTTCAGATTATCATCTTTAATAATAATATCATATTAATATGATGTAGGGGGATACATAATCATTAACATATGTTCAAAGGATTTTCAAATACATACTAATTTTATAGTGGAGTTTTTCTTGTCTTTCTGCAATTCGAATTAGCTGCAGGAGTAAATCATCAGTAGTTTGATATTTTTTAGGTGAAAAGAGATTGCGTGCGCAGTTCCGAGCTTGATGGGGTTTCTGCGTAAAGTTGTTTCTCAATGGAGAGTTACTAGTTGACAAGTTGTGATTTTTCGATAATAATGACAAGTCAGTGGAGTCAAGGTGACTTTTCAATGGCAACGAAGAGTGAAGGTTGGATAGCGACGATGAAGAGTGATTATCATCTAGTAATGGCAATGAAGAGTGATGGTTTCTAGATGGGGATGGAGATTGATGATTTTTTGATGACGAAGATGGAGAATGATTATTTTTTGATGACGAAGATGGAGAGTGATTATTTTTCAATGATGATAATGGAGAACGATGGTTTTTTAAAGGTGACGAGGAGTGATCATTTCTTGATGGCGAGGGAGAGTGATGATTTCTTAGTGACGAAGATGGAGAGTAACCATTTTTCAATGATGATAATGGAGAGCGATGGTTTTTTAAAGGTGACGAGGAGTGATCATCTCTTGATGGCGATTGAGAGTGATAATTTCTTGATGACGAAGATGGAGAGTGACTATTTTTCAATGGTGATAATGGAGAGCGATGGTTTTTTAAAGGTGACGAGGAGTGATGCTTTTTTGACAACGATGATGAAGCGTGATCATTTCTTGAAGGCAATGATGAAGAGTAATTATTTTTTAACAATAATGGAGAGTGACGATTTTTTAACGGCGATAAAGAGTAATCGTTTTTTGGTGGCGATGAAGACTGATTTTTAAGTGGTGAGTGATTGTTCATCAAGGATTTTTTAATATTTTTATATTTCAGTATGTTCGGCATTTTAGGGAAAGTTGAAGCGACTTTTTTTGTATTTTTAGAAATTGTATGTTTCTTAATTGTTTTTCTAGTTTCATCGTGATCTGTTTCAGTTGATGACCATTCATTCTCAAAAAAATTACGTTTATTTTTGGCAGAACGTAATGTATCTAAAATCACAATAGTAAGAATTAGCGTAATCATCTCTATATTACTGTTTTAGAACATTTTAAGCTAATGAACCGGTAGGTTGGCCCCCACCATCGATCCACCCTCATATCAAATCTTAGTGTAATCTACTACAGTGGTACATATATAATAATACCAACCACTTCACTAACTTTCATAGAGGCGCTCGCTGTTTTTTTATAGAAAAAAAAGAGAATTGCGTGCGTCAAATAACTTACATAGGTACAAAAAATTCACTCAAGAAAAAAGAAACTAAGTACTCATTTCTATCAGCACCTATTAAATATATCTACCTGCTTCTGAGAAAGTGGTATGCAACTCGATGATATCCCATTTCGAGTTAATGGGCTGTTCTTCTTCTAGTAAATATTGTTCTAGGACTTTATCATTAGATGTGGGAGGCCAGTAACACTTCACTGGATTTTTTTGGTTCAGTAGCCAAGATGTTCGTAAGATGAAAATTCCGTTTGGTTGGAAGCTATCTGTAGCAATTAAAAATTTGTTTGACGGTATTCCACTAGGTAAATAATTGCGTTGAACAGTTTCTGAAAATTTTTGCAAAAGTTATTCACAAATTTCATACAAAAATCATTGAAAAGAATAGCAAAGATAATTTTAAAATTTTTAAAACATTTCAAAGGTAACGTATAATTCAATAAACTAGAAAATATTAAGAAGTATCATAAAAGCAGACTTTACCTAATTATAATATTAGGAAAATTAATTTTCCAGTGTATGCAGATAATTTTTTAATAGGAATTAATAACTAATAAATTTTCTAAAATTTAGAAGTTTTATAGACGTCACTTATCCAAAATTTTAATAAGCTTAACCCAAATTACTGCTTAAAAACCCTAGTAAACCTGAATAGCAGACTAACTTTTCGTGAAAAATCATTAAAAAGAAGAATAAAGATAATTTCAAAGTTGTTAAAACATTTCAAATAAGTAACATATGATTAAAAAAAGTGAAAAATATACTAGGGAATATCGTAAAAGTAGACTTTACCTAATTATAATACTGAAAAAATGAATTTACCCGTACATGCAGATAATTTTTTTATAAGAATGAATGAATTTTCCAAGATTCAAGTTTTATGGTATCCGCTTATTAGAAATTCAAAAAAGTTCAACTCAAGTTACTGTATGAAAAACCTTGGCGAACCAATAGAAGACTTAATTAGAAGGTAAAGTCTGCTAAAAAAAAAAAACATTCTCACAATTACTCTTTTAAAAACATTTATAAATTGGGAACACGTGCTTAAATGCAATAACTATAATTTAATAATGAAATTATTTCATTTGATGAAATATTATCTATATGCATAATTTAACATTTCTGAAGTATAGTCTATGGCTCAGGTATGTGTAACAATTTAACAATCACATAGCTTCCATTTTCCTTAGGCATAGCGTAACATTTCGCAACAAATTCATTTATATTGAATGTATTAAAACTTGAACTGAGTTCAGATGCTTCAAAAACACCCACAACTTCGGAACTTTCAGGAGATGAGTAAAGTGGACCAACTTTTTTAAAACATTGACCACAAATGAAAATTTCATCGCTTAAGATGGATTTTTTTATAAACGTTACTTTACATATCACATTATTCCTCAGTAAAGAAAACATATCAGCATTTCCATCAGTCCTAATTGTTACAAAATTTATAACAATTTTCTTATAATATATAAAATTTTCTTCTGTTTTTAATGAATGCTGTAAAAGGACTTTATTTTTAACAGGAGGATTGAAATATATTGATGCAGAGAGCAATTCTTGATATCTATTTACTACTTGTTTTAAGGGATTATTACCACTTCGAACAAATTTTTTAATTCTCTGTAAAAAATTCTCAAATTTAAAGCAACTGAAATTATCAAGACAGCCGTAATTTCGAGCATCATCTACTATATGAATGAGATTATGAAAGTTATGGGTAATAAAACTTTTACCATATATGGTTATCGTATCTCGAATTAAGATTTTCAATAATTCTGTGACATAATCTAATATAGCTTCATTATCATCGGTATCAATAATTGATTTGTCGCACAAAATTCGTATACTAAAGTGAAATAAAAGAAAGTGATCTTTTATATCGCGTGGTAATAAGTCGTCGTCATATAATAAAATATAAGGGCCCGTATATAGCAAAAATGTTCGAAATTCAGTACTTTTCCATAAATTTAGGTCTTCAAAAGTACGAGGTTTTCTTTGGAATTCTAATGGACAAAATTCTCTTAACATAGCGTATCGAATTGACAAATAATTAATCGTGCTTGCTGAAAACATTTTTCTGCCTGTTGTATCCCCTTTAAACCAGCGTATTAACATCTTTTTCATATCACCTTGACATATCAAATGCATATAATCGAGAGGAAATTTTTCAACAATCGAAAAATTTGGTATTTCAAGAAAAATACAAGATTCAAAATCAGCATTAGGGTAATTCTCTGAAAATGTCCATATTTCGATGTCTTTATTTTTCTGAAAAAAAAAGTTGATATTGGGAATTTTTTTGATTGGGATAGTGAGTATATGTGTCCTTGATGTCATTTATGCCATTCGGCTCAAGTCATGTCCCCCTGGGGGGTAGGGAGACTTTTTGAAATTTTATTACCCAAAACCTAAGAACTTCTTAGGCCGTGGCTGTTGATTCTCGATTTTGTGGCTTATTGTAACTCAGACGTAAGACGTCCTAGGAACTTGAAACAAAAGGGATATCGAAGATTAGTAAGTACATATAATATTCACCTATTCAATATTCTCTTAAACTGACTGTTAGGAGCTCCTTAGTAAATTTTTGGCGAATTCTCTCAGGTCGTGGCTGGTTGGTTTTAATCTTGAGCCGTGGCGAAGTGTCTTTTTATGACCATGGCCTAAGAACTAGTGTCTTTTTTCGAGAGACAGCCATTAACACCTAAATTAATAACATCTTTGTTAGTGTATCCCCATTAAAATTGATTTAGAATGGCAAAAAGACACTAATTCCTAGGCCGTGGTCGTAAAAAAAAACACTTCGCCACGGCCTAAGATGAAAACCAACCAGCCACGGCCTAAGAGAATTCGCCAAAAATTTATTAAGGAGCTTCTAACAGTTAATTTAAGAGAATATTGAATAGGTGAATATTATATGTACTTACTAATCTTCGATATCCCTTTTGTTCCAGGTTCCTAGGACATTTGATGGCTGAGTTAGAATAAGCCACGGCCTAATACCACAAAAACCGGGAATCAACAATTTTTACGAATTTTGCTTTCCGACTGTGATAAATAAATGACATTTCACATTTCGAATGCTGGCAGTGTATTCTCATGATGTCAAGGAAGCATTGTAACCGCAAAGAAAAACGAATTATAAAATCATTGCCGCAGGAGAAGCAAACAAAAAACGCCACGGCCTAGGAGTGTATAAACCATTTACAGGTCTTTGAACCTTCCTGGAGGTCAAGCAGGGAAACTTTGGACATCATTTTGAGCGTTAACATACACACTCAACTATCCTGAGCAACTTTGCTAAGTTTTTCCTCAAAAAAATATTAATTTAATATCATTTATGTGACATTGAAAATTCAAAACGTGACCATTTACATGCCACGGCCTAAGAACTTTTGACCTTTGGGTTGAAAAAAACCCCATTTAGGGGGGGGTGGAGGACAATTTCAATCGATGGGAAAGTTAGAGGAGATACTCATATAAATATAGAAAAAAAAAAAAATTCAATTGTAGCGTAATTCTTCAAAAAAAACATCGATTACAGAAATATGGACATTTTCAGAGAATTACCCAAATTTAATCACAACGAGTATTTACTGTTACAATGAGATGGCTGTAAAATAACAATAACACAAGTCAATGGATAACCCTTGAGACTGTAACCGAAAGAAAGGCAATGAAAAAAAATTATTGGTTGCCAAAAAAATGTGGTACTGGAAGCATACTGAAAATTATTGATAAGGAACTCAGTTTTATACGTTTTATAAATTAATTATAATCTATAAATTTATTTATTATTACTATGATATAAATATAATAATTACTTATAGTTTTTAACTAATGTTTCCACATGATTATATCATGCTGCATATGACATTATTTGAAATTACACAAATTGTAGGTACCAATTCTTTTCCTTAACCAATTTCTCCAAAATATAGAATCACCGTAAAACAATTTGCCCACAGATGGCAGTTACGGCAACATTCATCATTCATTTATTGACATTCTACAACCTCACCATACAAAATGCAACGAACATGTGGATGCTTGAAAGTTCTGTATATGGAACGTATTTCATCATGAAATTGGGCTATCTCGTAGCAGTGTTAACAGATGGCACATTCACTCATCCATTGGTAACCAAAATTATTAATCATTCTATGCATTATAACTTCACTTTTCAGACGTGTGTACTACTTACACTCGACATTTTATTGTAGGAAGTTGTATCCCAGTTGTGCGGCGCAGTGTTATACAAT
>VFXL01000172.1:62374-100001 GCA_009761765.1 Phenacoccus solenopsis | reverse complement strand
ATACGATAAAAAAGAATTTCTCGAAGAAAATTGCCCGAAACGCAATCATTTGGAGTGATTGTAATAAGTTGAAGTGGTTATTCGAAGTGAAAAAATTCCCATTGTTAAAACAATTTTTCGATGATGTACCTCATTTACGTTTTTACCCGTATACAAGAAAATTACGTGAACGTAATGTAGAAAATTTTATTCATTTCTTCGGATTTGAATTTCGATAGTGAGAGGAATACATTAGAACATTACCGACCTTTCTCTTTTCACTTTTCGGACATAATTAAATTCGCGAAAATTATGCAATTAATTAATTTTCGCGAATAATATGAAATTAATTTTTTTTTAATTTTCATATGATTCCCTGATATGAACCATGTACATGTGATAGTATATCGTACGTGTATATTTGTATTTTTTTTTTCAGTTTATTTAATTTTTTTAAATTTTATTGTTTTTCAGCTCATTTGAAAAGACAGTTGGAAGATTACATGAGTATGTTTCCTAAAGTGAAAATAATCAGAGCTACGAAAAGAGAAGGTTTAATACGAGCTCGTCTAATCGGAGCTAAGCACGCGACTGCTCCTGTTCTCACGTATTTAGATTCTCATTGCGAGTGTACCATCGGTATGTATTTGATTATTGAATAGATATATTTTATAATATTATTTATGCGTTGAACAACAGACGAGAATGAGGAGAGGAAACATGTTATTACCAAAAAAAAATGGATCGTTGCAAAAACTTTTGTTGAGAAAGTTCTCCTTGATACGAGCTCTAGTTTATTAGGAAATGATTGGATTACGCTTGAATATTATTAAGTAAATGCTTATCTTGCAAATATAAAGTTGATGCTGCTTTTTATGACGTATCAGGATAATTTCTAACTGGCAGATTTTTTTTGTTATGTTTACTTGTTTTCTGGCTGCGGCTCGTATTATTAACGAAAAACAAAAATGTGATGGGAATAGGAAAACTCGCTTAAAAGCCGAAAAATATTTACTTTAAATGTAAGCTGAAATATGAGATGGTAGTGTTGTTTCGTATTACGCTATCGCTGCGAATTTCATATTATTATCAAAATGACGATTCTACGTTATACCAGTTTATATTTGATTAATTTTCATGTAAGCTATATGACGTCTAGATGATAATATTGAGTGGAGTCGTTTTGGATGCATCATTTTGTTATGTGTTTTCAGCTGAGTATTTAATTAAAAGTGATGGTAATTACAGCCTTCCTGATTTCGAAAGGAGAGGTCGCAGGAGGGTGAGGTCTTCTTATCTTTACGTTTCAGGCCATTTGTGATCATTTATGATAAATGCACTACTTTTTGGTGTATATACATTTTTCCTCCACACGATACTAGATGAAAATCACTGAATATTTGGTGAGAGGCTATTCGTGGAAGTGCAAAAAATGTTTTTTTTTTTTTTAATTTTTGATTCGACTCAAAATGGCGGTTCGCTCAAATTTTAAAGGAGCTCTTATATGGAAGAATAAGTGAAGGACACCAACATATTTAATTTTACTCTTTTTTTACAAAGAATTTTTACTAGTGAAATGAGTATAAAGCGTTTCCAACACCCACCCCTCCTCCCGGTGTCCAACATCCAATATGGGCTTTTGCCAGGGTTTGCTTCTCTTTAGTGCATTTTGAACGGAATGTATTTTTTATGAGGTTTCGAGTAATAAAATTTTTTGAATCTTTCATATTACCTCAACAAGTAATATTAGAGAAGTCAAAAATTTATATCGCATCTCCAGTGCAATAATACCACATCTTAAAATTTACAAAACCTACGTAAGTCAAAAAAAATCATTTTACATACTTGTTTCTTAAATATTGAAAAACAAATTTAAATTCAGTTTTTTTTTTTTTTTTTGATTCCTCATAATTTTTTACGTTTTTTCCATGGTGAAGGCAGATTTCGCAACACGAATTATTTTTAATTGTTTTTCGAGATGTGGTGTTATTGTACTGGGAGGGGGAAGGAGTGTGATGTGTGAGGTGAGTTCGGCATGAAAATATGAATCCTTGAATGTAAGTGAAAATGGCTTCAAAATGGCCGATGACCGAAATTTGAGGAAGGCTTCTGCAGTCTCCAATCACTCAAACTTGATTAATAGGTACTCGTACGATTTCTGGGGATGCGAATTATGGTACATGACTAACCTACCTTTATATATGATGTTTGAAGGGAACAGTAGAAGGAGAGGTTATTATTCTCAAAATGTGGCGGGGTAAAGAAAAGTCGAAAATTTTTAAACGTGATGTCATACGATAAAGTGAACTCAAGTGACTAATATATTCCAATTTTAGCCAACTAAGTGAATTTGGAGGGGAGTTATAGCAAAAGAGAACTTTCGTAGGGGAAATCACTGCAGGAAATTTCATGTATCGTCCATGTCTCCTTACCAAATTGAGCACAGGAAAGTCACACTTTGTTTGCAGGATTAGTTCGCGACAGAATACGACCTTTTGAATTTAGCTTAAAAAAGATGCGAAATGGCGTATTGTCAAGAATTGAGGTAGACTTGAAGACCCTCAAATATGTAAAATTTGAATAAAATAATCTCATATGATTATTGTGCGCAAAAAGAACTATTTATTATAAATTCAACTTTTGAGCTGGTTTTGGAAGGAATAGGGCGTGGCTTGTTGGTTCGAAGGGTTAGCAACGTTATACAAATTTGTACAAGTCTCAATGAAAAACTCAGTTCCAGTAATGGGGCATGGCTGCTTACTTTTTCTTCTTTGTAAAGTACGAATTTGAACCTCGTCGAGTAACCATATGTGACGGCGTCTAGAAAAAGGGACATAAGGGTAAAAACGAAATTGTTCAGGAGAGCAGTTTAAAGTTCACGATTAGTTTTTACATTAACAAAATCTAAAAAATTCAGATTGAAAAACCCTTAGGTCCTTTTCTTTTGGAAAATTTTTTTTCGACCTCACTCACTTAAAATTGACTTTTGAGGTCTAGGACCACATCCATTCAAATTTTAATGAAATTTCGAATCAGAATTAAAAATAAAAAAAATTTTTGACCGTCCTACCCTTAGGTCCCATTTACTGGAGGCCGTCACATATAGTTATGCTACCCCTTCATATACCTTTTTAAAATTAAAATTTTGATTGAAATTTTTTTTAAGGTTGCAGGACAGCTGATTTGATAATAATAAAATATTCTACTTTTTTTTTTGCAACAAATTTGTCGAACTCAGGTCATTTTTTTTCTTATTGCATATAGAAGTGCGGTAAAGCTGAAGATTGTACAAGGTTTTTTATGTTATTGCTTTCCATTGACAATGAAAATTTACATCTTTATGGATTAAATTTCCAAAATAAATTCAATTTTTCAGAAAACTTTTTGCGTCGAGTTCGGTATAATTTCAAAGTTTTTAAAAGGAAAATTACGCGTATATGTTCGTAAAAAAAAAATGCATGCCGCTTGTAGTTACTTTAATGTACATTAGATACACTCTATACGGTATACACTGTGAGTACAATAAACGAACAATAGCAATTTTATTTTATTTTCGCTCCGAAGAATTGGAAATTTCTTTGCAGACTGAATTAAAGTACGTAGTAAAAAAGTAAACATCTCGTTCATTTTTATACATGGTATGGTTGGACCAGCGAAACGATGTAAAAATTGATTTTCAATAAATTAAACCAATATGTTGTGAAAAATTTCGGGAACGTGTAGCATAATACGAATGCCTCTCGCAGACACGAAGGAATAGGGTTCGCAATAGTAGATACAAAATATTAGGAAATTTTCGACGTAAGTTAATTTCACACTCATTGAATAAAAGAAAATTTTATTCGTAATCTGGAGAAGACACGAGTTTATATTATTTTTACGCGTCGCTCCGCCTCGCTGCTGGTGATTATCTGTTGAAGAAACCGCGTACAGCTATCGGCAGCATACAAGAACGGGAAAGTCGATCGAAAAAGTATTCGTTCGATGCGTTAAATTTCCGCTTTGTCAACTGTAAAACACCTGGAGCCGGAGAGCTCTCGGAAACGTACCTTTGGTTGTTTATAAATAAATTATAATTTGTTGTGGAATATTGTTTTGGGCGATGTTTTTCCATTTTCTTTTTCAGCCTAACTCAACGGAACATTTGCGAAACATATGTTGGAATAATTTTGCAGTTAGTTGAAGGATATCTTGGTTATTGGATTTATCCACGGGTTGGGACGAAATTTATATGGCAGTTCGATTTTCGGGTGACGATCGTGGTGCGTGAAAATCTATCGAAAAGGTGTTTTTTTCAGTGACCATGGGTGCATCAGAGGTTATTTACAGGGTGAAAATTCGTCGTCAGCGTGGGATAAAGTTAACGGGGGCTGCGGACGTGTGTAATTTATCATTTTCTTTTTTACGAACGATGAAGGATGTTGTCTCTTATCATAAAATGAAAAAGCACCTTTTCACATTTCTCGTAGTTTTCCTTTTAGTTAACGTTCGAAATGTGTATTCTATTGGAAGGTGTTTTTATTTGGGCGAACGGCGCGAAAATGACCTTTTTTGGACGGATGAAACGCTCGACGAAGCGGGTCTCATTATTTTTTACTCGTTAGTGGAAGTGTCGACGGTGAAGATTTCATGAGTTTTGACCTCGCTTATTTTTCGTATTTTATTAAATGACATTTTGTATATTACAAGCAGGAATTTGGTGTATCTAGTTAGTTAGCTACCTACGTAAAAGTGTAATAGAATTACGCGGTCAATCACATTAGAACGAGTTTTTTTTATGAAAGAGTAGGGGGAATAGGTAGAAAATTGTTGCCTCGAGTAATGTCATTGTACACGTGGTGAGTAGTATCGAATATCTCTTTTCTGGATCGTAAGGTATGAGATTGGATCATAGAATAAAAATTGACGTTATGGAATGTATGCTGTCGTAATTAGAAGCAATAAAATCTTGTTACAATTTGTTAGTTTTTAAGAATATTTTTCTGTCGAATAATGTACAGACTATTCCTTAATAAGATATTTTAAATCAGACCGTGAGCAACCCTGCCTCATTACTATAGCTGAGTTTGTGATGGAGACATGCTCAGCTTTACTGATAATGCTGTTTGTATCTTCACACTGCCACTCAGTACGGAGGTTGAAAATCCCCACTTATCTCCTCCAAAACCACCTGATAAGTCAAATGATGCTTATGTTGTATTTGCTGCCTCCGAGGCTCCAGTAATGATATTTGAATGTAACATACCTATTATATTTGAGTTACCATGTTACGATGGATTTGGAATATGTTATATTTAGAGATGTTCCGATGAATTTCTCTGAGAGTGTACGCTGGATTGAGTCATATTTGAAACCAAGCAATTGAATGCAAAAAATGAATCATGAACCTTCTCTTCTCCCCCTCCAATTTGTTTTCGATGGAATATGAGATTGAAAACGATCTAGAAAATACTTTGTCATTACTAGTTATTGGATAAATAATTAATGTACAGAAATAAAAAACTTTATTTTAAAATTCTCTAAATTGTAGTTCTGCCTCTGTATTAATTTTTCTTGAAAGTATACAGCGTATATGATACGGGAACAACCCTGCTTATTTTTATTAGCTCTAGTAATCATTCGAGTTCATATTTATTAAATTTAAGCTATTTGAAACTTTGTAAGATTTCTTCTACATACATTTTGAGCTTTTTAGGTGTATTTCGTGAAAGAATATGGAAAATTCAAGAGATTGAATCAATTTAGAATTTCATTAAGAATTCTGAGGGTACTGAGATTTATAGATATGTTGGTGTTGTTGGTGTCTTGACTAAAACCGAGAAGAGCCTGAGTTAAGCTGCAACAAAAATAGTATTCAGCTTTTCGTTTTCGGTTTTTTTAGCTGAGTTTTCAACTTAAAAAAGATAGCTATTACAATTTTGGAAGGAAGGGGGGGTTCAAATCTTTGCGTTTCAGACCATTTTGTACAATCTGGCAAATGTGCGTACCTTTTGGTATATTTTTTTCCCACGCGTACCACAGGCGGGTATTTATGAAATTGGTTCAAAACTTGATGATGGATTCTTTTTACAAATGCGACAAAACTACTTTTTTGTTTTTTCGATCAAATTCAAAATGGAGGATTACTCAAATTTTGAGTGTTGGTGGAGAAGGGGCAAATGGCTCAAATTTTTTGTTATTAATCTCATATAAAAGAGTGAGTCATGGACACCACCATATCTAAATTTCAGCTTCCTAAGTGAATTTGGAGGAGAGTAAGAGCAAAAAACTGCTTTTTGAGGAAGTTTTGAGTCATGAAATTTCTGGAATCTTCCATATATACTGATCAAATCTATCTGAAAAGGTCAAACTTTGTGTGTGAGATTAATTAGTGACCAGAATATAAACTCTTGAATTTGGGTCAAAATGGATCTAAAATGGCAGATTATCAAAATTAGAATAGAGGTTGAGGAGCCTCAAATTAGTAAAAATATAATTAATATGAACTCATATGATTATTGGGGATGAGAAATATAATATGTCTCCAGTTCACCTGCATAAATGATGTTGGGGGGAGGTGTAACCGACCTGAAAATGTGATGGGGTACACGAAAGGTCGAAATTTTTTTCATTGTGATGTCATATGATAAAATAAGCGTTAGTGACTAACCTATTCTGATTTTAGCTTCCCAATTGCATTTGGAAGGGAATTAGAGCAAAAAATGATTTTTGGAGGGGAAATTGTTGCTAGAAATTTCATGAATCTTCTATATCTCCTAATCAAATCGACCTGAAAAGGTCAAACTTCGTGTGTAGGATTAGTTGATAAACAGAATATGACTTCTTTAATTTGAGTCAAATAGATCCAAAATGGGGATCTTATCAATTTGAGGATAATTTGAGGAGCCTCAAGTAGTTGTAATTTGAGACATATGTGCTCATATGATTATTGCATGGCAAGAAATTCAATATTTGTTTTAAATTGAACTTCTTGAGTAGTTTTGGAAGGGATAGGGTTGGGTTTTTAAACTTGGTATTGGGTGTGGTCTGTAAACAATCTAAACATGAAGGGGTAAGCAATGTTATTTCTAAATCGGAACAAGCTCCAGCATAAAACTCAGCTGCAGTAATGCGGCATGACTGCTTACTTTTTTTTTTCAACCTAATGAAAATTTGCGACAGTTTAATGAAAAAATAATAATAATAAATGCGAACATTTTTTAAATCTAAAATTTAAATTTCCAGCTCTTTTTAGAAACTTTTCCCATCTTGCTCTATCATGTGACAACATTTTAAAAAAATAATAAGGTTCAGGACTTACCCCACCCTTCCTGGAAATTCGAATAAACCGTCATTTTGAGTCGAATATGAAGGCTGAAAAAAAATAACATCTAGATATTCGCGTGGAGCCAGCTTTGATCAAATTTTCATATTCCTCTATATTTGATTTTACTTAGGCACTCAAAATATAAAGAAATTACTCGAGAACTTTTATTCATGTATGAGAATGACACGGTATACAAAATTCGACTACGCTAAAAAACCTCGCAAAAGTATCGCCGTGAATAATGAAAGGAAAAGCCTTGAAAAAAAAAAAAACGAGGGAAACAGTGAAATACATATAAATGCTGATCGCGCCAACGTTACGTTGTTAGATATTCTAGAATTGTTTTCTCAATAATGTATTGCCACTACTTCCAGTGATAACGCCGCGATACCGCGACTATCCTTCTATTAGAGTGGAAATAAGCGAGAATTTTTTGGGGGTTCTTTTCTTTCTTTGTATAGGAAATTTGGAATGGATGTAAATACAAATATATAGCGAACGTAATTACTCTTCTCGAAAAGTATTTTTTGAAATTTATTTTGTAAACCAAAAGATCAAGGTAGGAAAGTTATTAGAGCCGGACATTTTTAGGTGAGCTTTTTTAGGAAAAAATAATTTATTACAGCCTATCTTTAATGTGGAATGGAGGAGAGCGGAGATATCATGTTTTTGCGTTTCATCAGAGCACGTGTATATAGTTGATTAGCCAGCTTCAATTTTTTTTTCACGATTTTATGTGGCAAGAGTAAATTGGCGAGACCAACATTTTTGACATTCAATCTCTTGCGTGGAGTTGAAATTTTTTAGTCGGTAATTATTTTTGAAGAAGAAATAAAATCATGAAATTTTTTGAATAATTCTAAATTACATAATAGAAGAACATTAGCATACTTCTTACCAGATTTTAATTTATTATTATTTTCGAAGTATGGCTATAGGTAAATGATGATTTGGAAATCTCTTGAGATATAGAAATTTAGAATAATTTTCACTCCATTTTCATAGAACTGAAATGTTATAATCCATTCCAAATGGGAATGGCCATTCACCGTCCCCAATATCCCACCAACATCGATACTTTCATGAAAGAAGAGGAACTGAAGGGGAGATATACAATACAACATTTAGATGCAATGCAAAGCATAATTAATTGACAGTATAATGAGAAATATTGCCTTTTAATTGTTTTACATAGTGGACTAGGAATTTTGCGTCTGACATTTTTTATTTGGAACGAACTATAAGTGTTATATTCATAAATTATTTATCACTATACTACTGTATAGAACACGAAAGTAAGCATATTTCGAGCAAATGAAAACAATTTAAGGGCGTTTGGAAATTTAAAAATTATACTGTAATTTTGTACTGTCTTTGGGTAACAAAATATCACCCTTTTAATTCATAAGACATTTTTTGTCGAAAATTCCAAATTTTTTAAGTTTTTGCTGAAAAAGGAAATTTTGAAGTTTGACCCTGTTTTGAGAAATTCATTCCAATAAATTGTGTGGACTAAAATTTTCATACACTTCTTTTTAGCTCATTTGGCACCTATTATAAATGTTAATATTAAAAAAAAAATTTTTATCAATTTAAAAAATTAATTAATTTATAATTTTTCATTATGAAATATTAATTTTTTTTTATTAATTAAGATTTTAAGTTAAATAAAACTATTAATTTTCAAAATTAAAAATATTTAATCTTTATTGAAATTAAAATAATTAATATTTATTGACATTACTTAATCTTTGAACTTTCCAAAAAAAAAAAAACAAAATGCACCAACTTCAAACGATAATGTCTTCCCTACCTGAACGTTATGTAATATGCCCCTCTTACTTTGAATCAGTATGGATTTAAAGTACTGGTGTTGCAATATTTAAGAAAAGCTTGAGGAGCTTGTAAAAGCTCGAATTTAAGTATTAAAGATTTATGTGATTACTAAGATCGACCAATGTGGCTGGATGCATTGAAGGAGTCTAAAACGATCAAAGGCATAATAAAAAGCTGAGCTTCTATGTTGCGGAATAGCCGCTTACGATTTTTCTCCTGGCACGAGAAATAAAATGAAGATTTTAATCTTGTGGCAAAACACCGAAGAGGAGGGGATTGAAAATTTTTCGCAATATCGAGGTGATAAATTACACTGAAAAATGAATGTTAAGAAAATTATTTCACAAACCGGTAACGAAATATAAATAGATTTAAATCTCATTAAGAATAAATTTACTCGCATCTGTTGCGCTGGATTCTTCGCAGTATTCTAGAATATTCGCACTCATCGAAGTATAATCAATAAGCGTGATATTTTTCTAGAGAAGGGTAGAATGAATTAAAGATTTTTTTTCAAATGTATCCTCGTATTTGAATTTCTAAAAGGTTGATTCCTTTTACCTCTCGCTACTGAGTCGAAAAACGTCTCAACTACGCTAATGCCGCCGCCGGTTTTGCGAGTGTGTTTTTTTTTTTGGACGAGAAAAAAAAAATGATAAAAAATTTACATAATGTAAAACAGCTTCGCTCGTCTGTTGGGCTTATCCATTGCGTTCATATTGCCTAACTCGTTAACCTCCGGTGCTGGAAGTTTATTGACATCGCTTTTTACGGTGCGAAATGCAATTTAAGATTGTTATACCTATGCGAGGTGCTAAATTTATAATTCACGAGGAGAATAAATTTTTTGGTACGGTTGAACAAGATGTAGGTAAAGTCGCAAGTCTCGACGTAATAAAAATATTATGGTGTATTTGGCTAAAAAATCTAGCGAATTTCGAAATGAACTCGAGTACATCTAGTGATGCGACCTCTTTTGTACTCGTAGAATATAATTTTTATGATGTAAAGAAATGTGGTATACGTAGCTTGAAGCTTTTGTGATATGTATGTGTAGTTTGTTCGTCGTGTATCTGCATTTGCTAAGACCTAATGATAATTATGTATGGTGCTTTTATCGTAAACAGGATGGCTAGAACCTTTGCTGGATCGCATAGCTCGCAATTCTACTACTGTCGTGTGTCCGGTTATTGACGTCATTGACGATACAACGTTAGAATTTCATTGGAAAGATTCTACCGGCGTTAATGTTGGTGGCTTTGATTGGAATTTACAGGTATTGGTGGTAGAATTTTTTTTACGTTCGTTTGTGTAGTATGTATTTCGTGTAAATGAAACATGAAAAAAAAAAAACGAGCTTGGTATTCAGGTTAATATTTAAAGATTTATATTTGTGTGTCGTTTAAATTTATTAATGCTCTACTCGACTGCCATCAAAAATAATACCTCGAATCCTGCATATAATATCTATGTAACAAAACGTTCCATTCCTACATCTGAAAGGTTAAGATCGTTACAAATATCGACTACAATCATATCCTAGAATTCAGTTTAATTTTTTTTTTCACGTTCTAGATGCCTTTATGGGCGAACTGACGAATACATTATTTTGATTCTACGAAATCCGAATATAAATTGTAATGAGTAGATGAATCTTGAAAAAGAAACTTGTAAATAAGGCTTTTTTGGGCTGCCTGTTTCGGAACCTTGTCGTCCGTAAGTTGTGGTGTAGGATGCAACCAGTTAGAAAAGGTCCCTCAATTCGCACGAAAACGCTTACTTGTTATTACGGAAGCGTTGAAATAGCACCTGAAAACATTTTTGGAACCACTGTTTGATAATGATTATTTTTTTAAATAAGCTAAAAGTAATAAGCGTGATCGTAAGTGTAATGTAATGATGATTACCAGATTATGTGCTGTTTTCAAGTAATAAGGAGATGATTTTCATTTACAGTATTCTTGAGGTTCGTGTTTCTTGAAAGCTAGTGCTCTGTTGGGATGAAAAACACTGCATATTTTTTGCACAAATATCAACTTTGCAAAAATGGGACTGTTTCATGAGGAAATTTCGTGTGCTCTATTTTTGGAGAGTTTGGAAATGTTGAAAAATATCATACTATTTTCTTATAAAAAATCGCATTACTTTTCATCCTCACTGAGTACTAGTCCTCAAGTACCAACAATAAATATTGGCTTGAATATCTTTCTTCTCATACTTTTCTTCGATATGTCTTCGAGTGTATTTTCTATGTGATTGAGACCTATTCAATGATAGTTTTACCTTTAACCTGTTTTACCACTGGTGGGACAAAAATTTTGTCCCCTCTTATTTACCCAAATATTTGTCTTCGTGGCTTTACCCTTTAACAGGGAATCAGAAAAATTTCGATTCTTCATTTTCAGTATAGTATTATGAAAATCGTGCTTATGAGAGCATAATAATTTTTTTTTTTTTTTTGCTTAACAAGAACTACGTGTAGTTGATGAATACAGTTATGTGATAATTTATATTAAAAAATAGTTTTTAATGTAGAAGCTGCATTTTTTGTACTAGTGCTGCATTATTAAAAAAAAATTGCCAACCTTGGAAATTTGCCGCTATGACCCCCCCACCACGGTAAAACCTGCTCTGAACTTGTTTCAAAGATATTATGTAATTCTTGTAAATTTTTATCCGCTGAAAGATTTTGCTGGTATAGGGAAAACAATTTTTAATTTTTTTCACCTCTGTTTTCAACGAACGGATCGCCAGCACCAAAGAGCCACCATTGAAATTCAAGTAATAGGTTCGGATTCGCTGGTAATAATTTTGTTCAGAGTACTGAAGGCACAAATGAGGTCAAGTAGAATTGTCCCCCCCCCCACTCGCGAGACAACTTAATCTAACCCAACTTTGAGGTGAGGAATGTAGGTCTGAAAGTTCCAAGTCTGAAAATTCAAACAGTGGAATAAATAATGATGTAAAAATTGTAGAAATAAATATCTAAAAAAAAAAAAAAAAATTGAATAAAAACTTGGAAAAAACATTAACAGAAAAATCATTAAAAAAAATTTCCGCATGGAGGTAAATTCGAACCCTGTATCTCCAGCAGTCCGAGCTACACCATTTACCGCACGGCTACGAACTTCTCAGCAGATTATGGCGAAAATTACGTATAGTAGTATAGTACCCTTTTATAACATGCTTCATAAAAAATAATATTCATGAAAAAATATGATTGATTAAATTAATTTAAAGTTTCACAAATTTATGATATTTTGGTGAGCCATCATCAAAATAATATTTTCTGGTAATGGGTTATTCTACGAAAGGGATGTTGGATCTTCTGTTTGATAACATTCAGGACTAGTATTCTACATTACAAATTTTTGAACTTTTTTTAAAATTACATGATATTTCTATGTGATTTAACAACAGGCATAGCATAGAGAAACTACGTCTGTTGTCATATTATCACGTTATAATCCTATGTACGTAATTTTGGAAGAAAGTTCAAAAATTGGTTTATTCGTATCAAGCATTATTTTTGATATCGTAAAGTAGAAACCGATACATTCCGATTGTAGAATGAACGATTATCAGATTATCGGAATTTAAAGCGTTACCAAAGTTATGCCTTTTCAAAATGAGCCAATACCATTTTTGTTACGAATTTGATAATGTTTGCTAATAGCACTTGCCATGAAAATGAAAACTTCGGTGTAAATTTGAACTCGCTGTTTATCATCGGATGAAGTGTGAAGGAGAGTGGGATGAAGAAAAAGCAAGAAAAAAAATTGAAAATATTGCTTTTACGATACCAATGGACTTTTTCATCGAGTTGTGTGGTTGTCGCACTTCAACATAATGGGGTATATTTTGGCAAGCTGAGAAAAGTTGCTTGAAAAAATATTTTTCTGATGATTCAACAAAATATCAAAAAAATTGCAAAACTTTAATTTAATTTAATGCATCATATTACCATATTTTAAATGCTTCTAATGTTTTTTGTTTTTTATTTGAAATTTCCTCTGTTTTCATCCTTTTTGATTTTTGATCTTCGAAAAAAAAGAATACCAGACATTTCTATTATCCAGTATGAACCTTCATATTTCACTAGACAAAGATGAGAAGTACTTGACAAAATAGTATAATACTGGGCATATGGCAATCTTAGAACTTACATAAATTGCATAGTTATCCTTAAAATTGCTATTAATCGTGTAAAAAAACAATTGAGCATCTCTCAAAGGAAAGATCGAGAAGAAAGATATTGAAGGTTATTAAAACTGAATAATCCCGTATTTCTCGAAGTTTAGATGATTATTAAAAATGTGATCATTCTTACGTTATTCGTTAGATCACACATATTATTTTACACCATTTAAAGGAATGTACGTATTTTTAATACGTGATTCCAAAAATGTTTTAAAGTTGTAACTTGGACCTCCCTTTTGACCACAAAATGGGAGATTTCATGATGAATGAGAGGTCCATAACTTCCGAACCATAAAGTTTCAAAGTAGGTAGGCTTAAAAACAGGCCTGCTTATTTACTTGTACATTTCTTTCACCATATTCGTTTACACTTGAAGCTATAACGATGATAGACACTCTCGCACCATACCAATAGTTCACATAGCTTTGTCGAGAAAAATCACGACACGATTGGACAAGGAAAAGAGGAAAAACTCCGATAGATTATCAAGGTTAAAATAAAGTACGCTTGTTATACTCGATGATTACTGAAGCGAACCGACGCATTCTTGTATACATTGGCCGGTACCAGCTACATACGCTATTCATCTTGCTAATAATAAATTCAGACATGCCCATCTTGAGGTTATGTACTATATGCAGGATATTTTTTTTTTTCGCTCGTATATTAAGTAACTGATAGATGATATCGTGTAGACAGTTCATTGTGTTCATTTGCTTTGAAATTGTTTGGACGAGCGAGAGAAGAAAAAAACAACCGGCCGTAGATTCGCTTGAATTTAACGTCATTGGCTTTGGTATAGGAGCGCTAGGCAGCGGCAAAAGAATGAATCGGTTCAATGATTCCTTACCGGTTATCTGCTTTTGTTATGGCTTGGCGAAGAATATGATAACGCCGTTAAGCCACGATGGCACGAATTTGATGGGTTCACGCGTCGGATGCTAGATGGTTGGTATCGCTTTTTGCAACGATAGCTGAAAACGTTTTTTACGCATCGAAATTTCGCGAATACTCATAAAATGGTAGAAATGATAAGGAGCTTTAGTGTTTTTTGTTTTTATCGGGCAAATTAGTTCATTTCAAGACGTGAATTCTATGTATCGAAAGTATACCTATTCAAAGGATCCAGTTTATTCGCTATTTTCCCCCTGGTCGGAGAAAAAGTCGTATGCCAAGGGAAACGCTGTAAATGGCACGCGAAGTAATTAGTTGGCACATCGTTGAATGCTATAGGAAAAAGGGAGAAATAAAGTTATGAAAGATGGCGATGTGGTTGCGAAAATCCCCCTAGCTTGAATTATGTCACGATTGCGAGAATAAAAAAAATCAGCTCGTTTTTCCCTCGTTTAATTAATACAAATGACTGAGATTTGTGGAAGAAAGAGGAAGAAATGAGTGCAAAGTAGAGGCGAAAACAAGGAATGAGTATTTAATAAAATGAATTTTTAACTCGTTTCCTCGAGTTTGTGTTCGTTTTGCGAGTGATTGGAGATGTGAAATATTTAATCGAGTTCTCGAGTTCAAAATAGTTTATGTGGAACTTATCGAGCGAAGATATAGGCAAGGGTATGAATTGGTAATAGTTTAATTACGTCTAAATCATGGTACACTTAATCTCGCCAATGTAGGTGCACGAAATTACGTTTTAAATCTTCTCTAAATTACCTAGCTTGAGTTAATGTGAATTTAGAGAGACTATTATTTCTCCAAATAGTATGTACTTGTGACGAATAATGTATTTGGAATCGACTTGAACCTCGATTTTAGATTTTTTTTCTCACGCGTCCTCAATTTCTTTAGGTTGGTTGGAACCCTTACTCGATCGTATTGCTAGAAATAGGCAAACTGTGGTTACCCCGGTTATCGACGTAATTGATGATAACACGTTGCAGTATCGGTATCGTTATGGCCGTATTCATGTCGGCGGATTTGATTGGAATTTAGTCGTAAGGCCTTTTTTGCGTATTTGTCGTATTTACGCCCAAATTCATATACGTCGCTTGAGTACCAAGGGTTACTTGTAAAATGAAGAACCACTAAATCTATCACTACATGTTAGGCTCCTAAAATTTTTTTCATTCCATGATATTGATAAATTGATACAAATTATTTCTCAATCTTCAAATCATATTATTTTCAATAATACTTGAATACTTACTCGATTTTTATGGTTTTCTTTTTAAATTTCTACTTAGATGTTTTGTGATAAGGTATCTGATAGTACTGTTTAAAAAAATCATTGATGAAATTTATGATGTATGAAGAATTGCTGCAATATTTTTTTATGAATGAGTAATAGAGTAGGGCTTATTTTAAGAAAATTTACCAACTGCTGAAAATTGCAAAACCATTATACTTTCAGTACAGTTATTCAGCTACAGCTATAGTCTATACCACAATCAAATCAGTCTAACAAATTGGAGGAATTTTTCTATCACAGACGTGCAGCTAGAGATGGAGTAAGTGAAGCCAGGATTTTCTCAAGGAGGAGGCTGAAAATAAATTAAAAATGATAGATCATTTTTTTTGTTTAAAATTAATGAAAATTCTGCGTGAAGCGCGAAAGAAATTATTTCCAATTTTTGAAGCAAAATTTCATCAGCATTTGGAATTAAAACAGTAAAAAAATTTTTTTCAATGGTCAACTAGACACTGAAATTTATTTGATTATAAATTTTTTTATTTTGAAATTTTATTTTAGTTATAGAATTTTTTTGCATTTGCATGCATACTTCGTTTCAATTTTGTTATTATTTCGTTTGACTCTTTAAGCATTTAATCATGTATTAACATTTTCATAAGGAAATTCAACAATTTTAGCTCCTAAAATAGAAATTATAACTAATAAAAAAAAAAATTAATATTAAAAAAAATTATTTTAAAATAAAATTTATTATTTTGAATTGAATTTTTTTTTTAGTAAAAGGAAAAATTTAATTTAATTGGTGAAATTTTTTAAATTTTAGAGGATTTTGATTTCATACCTTTCGTTATGTTTTAAAGAGTGAACATTTGAACTGTACACTTTTACTACGAACTGCACATCTAATTTTGCCTACTGCACAAAATGTGTCCTGCTGTACACTAAAATAAGCCCTGCAATAGAGAAAGAATTTTATGGAAAATGTTGGTATATGTATGTGTTTATAAAAAGTCGGTAGGGAGTACTTAAGTATGTTTTTTGGATGGAACTTGAGAGGTCTTTTTGATGGATCTCTCTAAAAATTAATCACATTTTCGTATTCTACCCGTGGAATACTGTTAGACGTCCCTACCTACACCTAGACATTATCAACATTTTTAAATTATCCATGAATGTGTATAAAATTTCCCCATGCTCTAGAGAGGTCTTTTTGTATCAAAGTTAACTGTACCCTTTGTTAGCAAATGCAGTCTTTTGCATAGAATTATTCTATATTCGAGTCAATAAGGTGTAGAATTAATGGAAAGTTACAAATTTTTGAAACATTCAGCGCCTCCAAGGCCTTCGTGAATTTAGGTGGATGTATGTGTGTTAAATTGAAGGCGTTGCTGTAAGAGAATGGGTGAAGTATATGCAATGCGCATAGCCAGATAAGGTAATGTGGGGTTGGAGCTACCGATGGTGTAAGGCTTTTTAATTTTTGTACCATAACCCTTCCCCCTCCCCACTTCATCTTCTCAGCATATTTTGATTTTATGTTGAAAATTTACAATTTTTTTTCAATTTCTTTTAATATAAATTCTTGGTGTTGTTTTTCAATTTAAAATTGGGAAATTTTTTGTGCTTAGCGTGATTTTTTTTTTTTTTTTCAAAAATTATACGTGCGAAATTTGAAATTTTTTATTCTTATTTTTCTGAAAAATTTTTGATTCTTTTCAACCAGCTGAAATTTTTTGTTCTTCTAAATTCAGTATCATTTTGAAAAACCTATCCAGAGGTTGAAAATATTTTTTTTTCAGAATTCTTATCTCTTCTCTTCCTCGATTTTTATAATAAATTTAATACCAAAATGCCAACACCATAATAAATCAAAATATAAAAAAAATATATATATTTTATTATTAATGATATTGAAAAATAAATATTTATATTAATGAACGAAAATGATAAATTTTATATTAATGCTTAAAAAAAATAAAAATATTCGTAATAAAAAATGATATTTGTCAATCATCCTAATTTTCTCATATTTCCTCATTATTTAGTAAAATAAAAAAAAAAATGTAGAAGCAATACTTGAGCGCTCAATATCCATCACGGTCTCTAATCCTAGTTAAAAATGAAGCTTTGCTCAAAAATATGAAATACAACCAAGTGATCCTAAAGCATGTCTCTATGGTACCACTAATCATTAACCTTATCAGCAATATCATTGAAAAGTATTATTCCAAAAGTAAGTATTGTTTATGAAAGGAAGAAAAAGCAGGTATCACTGAGGAATGTAATAGTTGGTACTCAAGTTACGTCTATGAATTCGGGCCCAAGTTTTTCATGAGTAAAGGAACTCGGTTTCGAAATGAACTGTGGAAGCGTTTTTAAATAACGCATTTGATCTATAAACATAAGGTTTTTTGTTCGGGTTCTTATTTGATTTGGTTTTATAATTTTTTTATTTATTTATTTTTTTTTTTGATGAAAATTAATTAGTCTGTGTAATTTTTCGTATTCTCAGTTTTTGTGCAAAAATCTCTGTGAAAAAAGTTATTATTTTCTCGACAGTTTGCATTATTTTTTTCGAGATGAAAACTTTTTAAATTATAAAACATCTGGCGAATTAACCTACGAAGCGGTATTCTTTGGTTAAAAAGTGAAAAAAAGTGCTAACGAATCTGTCGTACGCTGTATTTTGTCGAAATAATAAATAAAATTAGCAACTACCATTAAACAGGTGAACGTAATGGTTCAGCTGCCATCATCTATCGTGCATAGTTTCTAGTAGCTGAACGTTGAAGGAATTAAACTCGACACGTGTAGTTTCCGTAATCTTAGCACGTCACTGGTAAGCATGCCTTGTGCGACGAAATTTGCGATAAATAAAACGATTAACGACGGAAAAAAATTTATCAAGAGACAGTCGAGTATCGAGCAACTGCTTGTAAAGAGGTATATTTTGAATGTAACGCGATACATATTACCGAAATATACACAACCTGAATACCGAGTTCATTTTCTAAACGATTTATTTGTATAGTTAGATTATTTCGAGAGTTCGTCCGAACCTTTCTTATGTATATTTAGCAATTAGGACGCATATGTAATTTGTATCCGACGTATTAATTATAAATTTCATTTCGCAGTTTAATTGGCACACGTTACCAGAACGAGAGAAAAAACGGCATTCCAATCCGGCTGAACCAGTGTACAGTCCTACGATGGCCGGTGGCCTGTTCAGCATAGACAAGCAATTTTTCGAAAAACTAGGAACATACGATAGTGGTTTCGATATCTGGGGTGGGGAAAATTTAGAGCTTTCGTTTAAGGTGAGCTCGCGTTTGATGACGTGATTTTTCGAGTGTAGAGGATTTCGTTGAATGGAGATTTTTTGCGTAGACTTGGATGTGCGGTGGAACGTTGGAAATTGTACCGTGTTCTCATGTTGGCCATATATTTAGGAAGAGGTCTCCGTATAAGTGGCGTACCGGTGTTAACGTTCTGAAAAAGAATTCCATACGGTTGGCCAAAGTGTGGATGGACGATTACGCTAAATATTACTTCCAGAGAATAGGCAGTGACTTGGTAAGTTCATAAGTGGTACGTTTGAAAACACCTTTGGCAATATACTTTCGACCTGTCCGAAAGGGATGCCAAATCGACACGGCTGTTAGACAAAACTTGAAAGTACGTTTTAAAATCTTTCCGTAAAAATGTTCATCAAAATTTTAAGATTTTATCTTCTAAAAAATCGATTTTTTATCAATTATTAAAAATTTATCATCGATTCGAATTATCGATTATGAAAATGAAAGACGTAGAGTTTCGGATTTTTGGAGGAAAAATGATTCTTATCAAACTCCGAAACCACATTTCTTCTACTTTTGTGCTGATATCGTAGGTAAGCTTGGAAAATTGCTCCGGAGTCGAGAATAGAGTTAGAGCTTGCTCTGAACACTACCCAGGAGTCGAATTAGAGTAGAATTTTGATCGTGATAGTTGCACTGGAATCCAGTGGAGGCATTATGATGAATTTATTGAGGATCAAAAAACAGTTTTAGCTCCCAAGTTCTTTTCATCTCTATGTTGAATCCAATTTTTGACTTTGGATGTGAAAAGTATTGAAAAACGTCTCGGTCCTGTTGCGGAGAAAAAAGTGAAAACCCAACTCAAAAAATTGAGTGGCGTGATCATTTCAAAAATAAGTTCACTAAGAAATATTAATGAAAATATTTCTTTCCTCCCCCGCCCAATTTGTGCTTAGTCTTTTCATGTATTATTTCACTCGTATCCAAGGGCTTAAGGTGGTTTGGAAGGGGTAGGGTATGGGCGGGGCTACGTTCACCAGACTCCATGGCCGAGGTACTGAACTGATTGCGGACCGCCCCTACCTTGCTTCACGGCTTGGAGTAAGGCGGGATGACGCAGACAGAAGTACGTCCCTAAGTGCAGGCAACCACCCACTCCGAAAAGGTAAGGGTCAAGAATCAAGCACCCAGGTACATAGTGCCCCCGAAGTAGGAGGTGGTGGGTATCAATCAACTTTGAAAATATGTGCACAGATGGGCTCTGAAACCCACCAGAGGGGAGTATGGTGCCAGAAGGAAGGATGAAGTGATGGCTGAACTTCCGATGTGGTGGAACTTAGGTGGGGGCGCACACCTGCCTAAGGAAAACCCAGGGGAGATGGAGGCTGGTTGTTAAGGTGTCCCTGCTTGGCTGGAAGTAATGTCACAAGCAGTTTCCGGCTAAGCAGAGTCGTATGCGGTAGAAGAAATTCCCGCAAAAAAAAAAAAGGTTGCCTGAAGAATGAGCCATTTCAATTGTGATTTTCGACTTGAAAACAGTCTCATTCGTTTGTGCATGTAAGTGAGCACATTTGTATTGTTTATATGTAAACAAACAAAATGCAAAGAAAATCACACTTAGTAGTGCAAATGGACACCAAAAAAAACTCGAATTTGAGTCGAACTGAAAAAAAATTGATGGAGTCAGATTGAGTAAAAAGATAATGTTAGCTGATGACATCTAGAGTCAAGTTGAGGAATTCTTTCAGAATTCAGGAATGGAGTTGGAGTCGAGCTTGAAAAATTACTTTCTCGAGTCAAGTAGTGCAGTCGTTAGGAATTTTAGAGTAACTTTGCACTACAGGTAGAGTGTGGGTTCAGTTTTTAGTCGATTTTAGAATTTAATCAAAAATTCAAAATACAGATTGTAAAAAAATGTACGTGATATAAATATCGATTGTGTAAAAGTTGATTTGTAAAGTTTCGATTATTGAAATATCGTTGGTAAAGAAATTAATATTTTCGATAAATAGATAATCGAAATATCGATTGTGTAAAAATCGATAAGTGAAATCTCGATTATTAAAATATCATTATTTGTAGAAGAATTCACCGTCAAAAAATCGAATATCCTTGATACAGTTAGAAATTATCGATTGTTGAAATATCGATTATCAAAAAATCGATTATCGAACTATTGATCGTAAAAAATGTCAATTATTTGAATATTTATGAATTATAACTGCATAAAGTATCCAATGTCGAAAATTTTATTTATTAGCTGATTATCGAAATGTAGTTCTTCGAAGTAGAAATTATTAGTGAAATCAATTTGACACTTTTTATGTGTATAAAAAAAACCAACTGACATTTTAAAATTGTTTTAATGAGGATTTATAAAAAATTTTTGAAACCCTAGTCAACCTGACGTTTTTCAAAATTATTTGCCAAAAAATGAAAAAAAAAAAGTAAACTCAGTCCGTAGCTTCCCATTTTGTTTTCATTATAGGTCGTCACCTACTCCTTCCACTGAAACCATTTTTTTGTCGGTAATTCTACATTACACACACTACATTTTGGCGTTAAGAGCGTGTCTCCATCTGCCTCGAAAAAGGAAATAAAAATTTTCATCAGAGTGAAAAAAAATGTCAAACTCTTGTATCTCAGTCCCTTCAGCAAATAAGGTGGGCAAACCATTATACATGAGTGTCATATGAGTAGCCCTACTTGTGGTATGAAGGAATTGAGATTGAGGTGAGACTCCATGTATGGACATCGAAGTTTGAATTTCTAAAAATTGCTCTACTACATCTCATGTTTAAAATTTTGGTTCTATTCGGTTCCTTTTATATAAAAGCCGTTGAATTGTTAAACTGTCAAAATTTAAAATATCGAATATAATGTTTAAAAAGTTGAAAAAATTAGGACTATTATTAAAACGTCAGTTATTAAAATTCGACTTACGAGGTATGAATAAATTAATGGCGAAAATCGCATTTAAAAACTCCACCACGTTCGCAAACTCGTATTTAAATTTTTTAACCGCTGTTAATCGATATCTAGTTTAGTCATTAAAAAAGTTAAATTTTCAGGGCGATTACGGAGACATAACGTCTAGAGTGGCGTTAAGAAAGCAACTGAAATGCAAACCGTTCAAATGGTATTTGGAAAACATTTATCCGGAATTATTCGTTCCCGGTGAATCAATCGCTCAAGGAGAGGTGAGTTGTATTCCTGTTGCGATTATTCTCGAGCGTCATTTAGGGTCGACACGGGCGTTATTTTTACGCGCGGAAAATATTATAAAATTACCGGCATCTCGTTCAGATATCCCTTTCTTCGAACAACCATTTGGGTAATCTTTATTTAGAAATTGATTGGTTCGAGATTCGCGACGAACTGGAAACGTTTCGACGAGCTGATGAAGAATTTATTTTTAACGAGACCCTCGAAGGTTCGCTGTGAAAATTGTCGGGTTTCTTATGGAAAACGTAATCGAATTAAACGGTATTACTTCGTCGATAAGTTTTACCTACGATACATTTTACTTATGTATGGCAAAACTTAGACGCTTTCTCCCTCTCTTTAATTGCCGGTAATATTTGTCGGAAAACTATTCGTTAGCATTACCCGAGTATACAACTAGCGGAGTAGACGTGGTTAGAAAACGCTCGCGAAATAATTGCCATTTATGTTGCATAAAAGCAATAATCCCCCTTACCCCGTGCAGGTGACGCAGAACGGAGTTTCGCAGGTTGTCGTTTTCGACGCGAATAATACTTTTATCGGGTTATGACATTTTAAGCAGTTTAAAAGCGTTTTTGTTACCCGGGTAAGTTATTTGGAGTTAAGTCGAAAATGTTCGACGAGTGTATCGACGCGTGGATGGGGATATAGGCTTACCTACTCGTTATGGTATTTGCAGCCGAGTTACAGTGATGAATGAGATCGGAAAATGCCTTTTTTTTTGGCGAAGAAAGGAAAAAGCCTTTACTACGTAATAAAGCTACGTTATCGTTTTTATATGGGGGTGAAATTCAAGTACACGTAGGTTTACTTAAATGCGAGTTTGTTTTAAACGAGAATGGTATGTGGTACGAGTGTAGGTCCGAGTATGGGAAATATTACTGATCGAAATTCTGTGGGTGAATTGAACTTCGTACTACTCTATAGTTTACTTTAATTTACGATAATTATGTATTCATTTTCAGCTCATTCATTCTACTAAAATTATATTTTCGTGTTGTACGTCAATATTTAATGTGTAATGCGTTGTTATTTACGATGCTCGAAGTAGGTACAAAAATTTTAGCAACGAAAATGGAATTCACAATTCAGAGTTGATTCCAGAAAGAACTTCAAGAGGAAGAGAGAAAATATTTACTCAATTTTTTTTTTTTTTTGAAGAAAAAAATTCACATATTAAATTTATTTGTTATAAAATGAAAATTAATCGCATAATTGAATGCGCATTAACAGGTGCGCAATTTCGCCTTCAATGGTGTGTACTGTTTGGATTCGCCGACTCGAAAAGCCGATACACATAAAGCGGTCGGTCTTTATCCGTGCCATAAAATGGGTGGTAATCAGGTTTGTGAAAAAGTCCGCCTAGCGGCGAACGAATTTGAAAAATGACCACGGTTAATACACGCAGTACTACCACCGCTGTTTCGTCGATATTAACGGTGGTCATTCGCGTATTAATTTTAAGATAATGTATTATGTAGTAACATGCTAATTACATACTCGAGTGTAAAATCAAATGAATATTTTAGATCGCCAATGTCGAGAGTAACTATTGCCTCGATTCGCCAGCTAGCCCAGACGATATACACCGAACTGTTTCTGTATGGCCTTGCCATAAACAGGGCGGTAATCAGGTAATAGTGAATTGAGAAATTATAAACGCTGAAATTTTTAATACCGTATGAAATTTGAAATTAACCCTTTTTTTTGCATCGCGAAATTTGAACGGTGACGGTGGTACTAACCAATGGTTTTATTGAAGTTGTAGAAAAAAGCGAAATTAATTACTAAAATTTTTACAACTTTGCTTGTCGCTGCTATCTACATACGCGCTGTATTATAAGAAAATTCAGTATGCTCCTAATGTTCCTATTATCGAATTTCCCTTTCGGTCTCTCTCCATTCATTTCATTTAGTAGTTGAACCGAAGGAAAAAAATCATCGCTTATAGTCTCGATCCGCACTACGCAGCCTTATTTATATTGTAGCTTTGGAAGATACTTGATTAAGTTTTATAGATTTTTCTCGCCGCTATTTATACTTACTATTAGTTATAGTGATGGTGGAATAAAAAATACGCTTCTTTGGAATTACCTCTAGGTTCCGTTATATTCTCCATTCGGAATTTCTTTCGTGCGAGTAAATGGACTTTTAGCGGGTACTTTTTCTCGGAGCTTTTATCCAACGCTTTAGACCTCGTGTGGAGTTCTAATGTAGGAAGAATTAATTTTTAAAAGGGTTGTTGGGGCACGCAATGAATCGATGGTGGCTTTCTGCGGAGTTGAATTTTCCTTGCGAGAGTGCAAGAATGCATGATGAAAGATCGAAGGGTATTTTTACGTTGGATTTGAATTTTGAATGCTTTTGTGGATAGTTTTGATTTCAGGTTTTCATGAAATTAAGGTGGGAAAATCTGTAATAATATACCTGTTGATGATTGATGCCTAAAAAATGTTAGTAGTTATTCTGCATTACTAGAGCAGTGAGGGCAAGTCGTCCCCGAGAGATAGCATTCAGGGACGGCAAAATTTACGAAATGTACGGTAAAAACAAATCATATTTGATATCAAAATTGCAGAACCAAAAAAAACTATTATTAACGCGTTTTACTTAAGTTCGTTTCGATATGCCTACTTAATTACCCAACTGTGTTGCTATATGCGCTGCTTATATTTTGTAATGTATCTTCGTTGAAATATATTTTTTTTAAATCATGTTCATATTGGAAGGTACATGAAAAACATAAGCAGCCATGCTGCATTACTGGAGCCGAGTTTTTAACTAAGGCTTATTCGAGTTTTTAAATAACATTGCTAACCTATTCATGTCTACAGACAGCGCCAAATCCCTTCCAGAACCACTTGAGAAATTGAACTTAGAACAAATGTGGTATTTCTTGCCATGCAATAATCATAAGAATGCATACTTCTCAAATTATAACTATTTGAGGTTCCTCAAATTATCTTCGATTTGCTAACATCTGCCATTTTGGATGCAAATTAAAGAGCTCATATTCTGACCATCAACTAACCCTACACACGAAGTTTAACCTTTCTAGATCGATTTGATGACGAGATTCGTGAAATTCCCCGAGCAGTTTCCCCTCCGAAAGCCGTTTTTTGCTCTTAACTCCCCTCCAAATTTACTTAAGAAACTAAAATTAGAATAGGTTAGTCACTTGAACTCATTTTATCATATGAACCTACAATGAAAAATTTTCACCCTCTCGTATACCTCTTATTACATTTCAAAGTCGATAACGCTTCCTTCTCCCCTCCAATAGCATCTGTGAAGATGAATTTGGGATATAGTATACTTCTTTCTCCAATTATCCTATGAGTTCATATTAATTACATTTTTACTAATTTGAAGCTCCACAAGCTCTACACAAATTTTGATAATCCGCCATTTTGGATCCATTTTGACCCACATTTAAGAGATCATATTCTAGTCATGTACTAACCCTATATACGAAATTTGACCTTTGTAGGTCGATTTGGTGATGAGATATGGAAAATTCATGAAATTTCCTGCAGCAATTTCCCCTCTAAAAGTTGTTCTTTGCTTTAACTCCCCTCCAAATTCATTTGTAAGCTAAGATCAGAATAGGTTAGTCACATGAGCTCATTTTACCATATGACGCCGGAATAAAACACTTTCGAACTCTCATGTACCCCCACCACATTTTGAAGTGGATAACCCCTCCCTCTCCCCTCCAATATTATGTGTGAAGGTGAATTTTAGATACGTATACTTCTTATTCCAAATATTGTATGAGTTCATATGAAATACATTTTCACTAATTTGAGGCTCCTCAAGCTCTACTCAAATTTTGATGATCCGCCATTTTGGATCCATTTTGACCGAAATTCAGGAGTTCGTATTTGGTCACCAACCAACCCTACGTACGAAGTTTGACCTTTCTAGGTTGATTTAGTGAGAATATATAGAAGATTCCAGAAATTTAATCGCTCAAAACTTCCTCAAAAAGCCCTCTTTTGCTCCAACTCCCCTCTAAATGCACTTATGAAGCTGAAATTTGAATATGTTGGTATGCAAGACTCACTCTTTCATATGAAATAAAAACAAAAATTTTGAGGTATTTGCCCTAGCTCCAGTCCCCCTCAAAATGTGAGTGATGCGCCATTGCGAAGTTTATCGGAAAAATGGACGTTGAATTGCGATCTGTCGTTTTTATTGCCACCAATAATCGTGTGAGTTTCAACTCATTGAATTTGAACTGAAGGCCGCTTGAACATTCTTTAGCTCTTGGCTCGTTTTCTATTTTGAGTGCACTTACGACATCAAACCGAGAATGATATCTTAGTTCCAAACTGATCTAGATATATTTTCTGATGCGATATTGATAATGAAGATATGTCATGATGCATTTTTCCTTCAAAAACTGTTTAAAATCGAAGAACCTTTTTTCACTCCACCTTGGCGTTTACTTCATTCTAATTTTGCGCCGACAGTTGAGAAGTCTTCATTTTAATATAAATTCAGTATTTCATAAATCAAAATTAATAATCGCTTCATCAACGAAATTTCTAAATTCTTTACTAAATGCAATTAAAAATTACTTTTCAATAATGCCCACAATCTACTATGTTCCCCACACAACCAATAATACGTATAGAACCGCCTCATGCCTTGATACGTAATTGAGAAATTGCTGAAAAAAAAATTATTGCGCTGGTTGAACTATTAACACTTGTATGAGAGTTATAAAGACCTCTACATCTCACTCCACTCACCCCCCCTTCTATCCATAAATCATGTAATCGGTAAAACTTTTTCGAATTTATTTTTAAAAAAAATAAAATAAAATAATCAGCTAATAATATTTCAAGTTTATTAAGTTGAAATTTGAGTATAAACAGATATTCGATTTATTTCATCATTAGAGAGAAACAAAATGCTTGGTGATGTTCCAAATTCTTCTTCTTCTGTACGTAATCATTTATAATGTATATTTTCTTCTTTTTTTTATCTCTCGTTTGCTGCTACTTTTCAACGCACTGAACTTGAAAAATTATTCTTGTCTTTGAATCTTTCTGGTCCAATTTTTCTCTGATTACTGGAAGAATGAAAAAAAAAATGAAATGTTATCAATAAGGAAGAATCGGTACCGATTACAATGTAATGGATTTTATGTCATTGCGAAAGAGATATTATCTCTAGGTTATGACGTTCGACTTATACCTGCGGTTGTTTGTCGCTTCGACAGAATAATATACTTAATGATACTGGTAGAATCGTTAACGATGCAACTGCACTACAAACCTCACGGCGTCGGCTCGATGAGAAGCGAAATTTATTTCCGTAATTAATACGATACGCGTTTATCCGGCTGCTTCATTTTTCAGCGTTGAAAATTTTCGCAGATATCGTCAGTTTGCTAATATTACTCGGTATAATTGTCTACAGAGTGTGGATTCTGAGTACAACGTCGAACGATGATGTATAAGCGTAATCTAGATTGACGAGGTCGAGCATTTTTATAAATTTCACGCTGGAAAATGATTCGAGTGGTGGAGAATTTTATAGGGTAAAATAGGAATATAGCGTGAGGGAATTTCGGTTTTTCATTTTATTAATTTAACGGTATAATTATATTTTCACGTGATGAAGTGGGCGTTTGTGTATCTCGGTTGAGCCTGGGTATGCATGAGGTATCTGTGGCGATAAAAATCTTAGCATTTGCAGCTCGCGAAGTCGTATGAGTTTTGAATAGTTAATTAGAAACGGAGGTGTATTTTAGATTTCGAGCAGCGACTCGGTCGTACGTATTATTTAATTATCACCGCCAATATAAACGTTTCGATGGTTGAGGGAGCTTGGAATTAGGTCAAATTTCAACGTATACCGAAATATTGAAGGTTGAGGTTTTGGAAATTTTATTACCTATAAATGTTGGCCGTTAGCGTATCGTTTATCTGTAGCGTTTCCGGGTTATCAGGAAATGTTGCGTTTATGCTTTTTGAAATGGGGTAAAAATTAACTTACGAATGCGTTATCGATTCGACGCCAGTTTAATTACCTGGAAGGGATTTTCTTTATGAGATAATTTTAGCTCGAGAATGAAGGCATTGAAGGCGTTATGGTGGGAATTTAGGCGACTGGCAGGTTTTCGTGAAATTTTCGTGTTTTGAAATGCTTGTAAAAATACTAGAGGAGGATAACTCGTTTCGAAATGAGCTCTTATTTTATCCTGAATATTAATAGAGATTTTGTTTGCCAAATTAAACATGAAAATCGTTAGCATAAGCAGTTGTAAAATGGATAGAATAAAAATAACTTCGTTTTTGCTATTTTGAATTTCTGTATGGGTTCCTGTCACGAAATTAGTGTGAAGAATTTTGGCTCACTGTTGTATTGATTTTCATTTTTTTTTTTCTTTTTTTTCAATATTATTATTTTTATTTTTTTATTTTTTTTGTTTTCAAGTAATTGTGAAGGAGGAAAATGGAATGAAGTTGCGTTTCATGGGCTGTTGATCTAAATTAGTAAAGAAATTCGAAATTGAATTCCTAGCAACTATAGGTTTTAAAGAAATGTTGAGAATTAGTCAAGTGTTTTATTTAATCAGCGCCGAGCAAAGTTTTCCCCATTTCATTTACGTGATTATTATTACTTGGAATTTATAAGCATTCTTACAAACGCCTTTTGTATTCAGCATGTTACTATGGTGTTCAGTTAGATTATAACAGCATGTTTTATTTTTAGTTTTTTTTTATTCTCAATTGTACTATCATAATATGCTAAGCCATTCGATATTGTCGTCGTATACGATTTCATTTTGTCTTGGAATTGTGAAATGTTAAATTACGCAATGTTCAGGAAGTTCTGAGTTTTGATTTTTTTTTTCAAATTGGAAAAAACGATGAAAAAAATTTATGGCATATTACAAACATCATGATGAAATCAAAAGATGTATTCCTTCGAGGCAAAAAAAGGGAGATAATGCATGCATATTGTGCAGGTTGTTTAATGGAAGGTTAATAATGTTTCGGATTTGGGTATAGAGTGGTACCACTTACGTAAAAAAAAAAAGTTAAGTATACGAATATATGGCTTGTTCTTAGGATTAAAGTTGCTAAGAGAATTAGAAAATGTTAAAAATTTGGAAATGTGAGAAAACTTATTTACATATATGGAAGTTATTGAGCTTCTTATTAGTAATAAAAAATATGAAGCGAAAAAGTTGCCTATTTTCAATATTATAGAAGTTGGTAATGCTAAAAGTGTAACTTTTTGTATTAACCCTCTAATGGCACACATAAAAGTAATTTAAATTAGAAAATAAAAATTGTGCTGAGTCACTCGAGAAATTGAAATATAATATGTTATTGTGCTCGCTGAAATGCAGAATTTCATTACAAAAAAAAATTGCATAACATCAAAATTGAAGGGGCAGCATACACAGGATAGAATAGAACAATTTTTGAAAATTTCTAGCTCCTTCAATATTGAAGATAGGCAATTTGTTCTTCTATGTTTTTTTCTTGCAAATCGTTCGAACTACAACATAGCATGGTTTTATTTTCAATTTTTGCGACCTGAAAAAAGCAATGAATAATTTGCATAAAAATTCAGAAGTAAATCTGCCGCTTCAAAAATTGATGTATGCAACTAATACAGATTCCCAAATTGAAGAAATTGTGGCAACATTCAACTATGAAGGGTGCACAGGGATGAGCAGCCGGTTACGCCGGAGCGCAGCGAGTTTGTATTACCGGTGGGTGAAATTCACCCATGTGTGCCAATTAAGGGTTAAAGGTGAAAAGCAGTTTTCAAGCATTCCTTACTCCTGTGATGTTGAAAATAGGCAACTCTTTCACTTCGTAATTTTTATTGCTGATGAAGGGTTCAAAACTTTCATAAGTTCGTCTCGAGGAGCGTAACCAGAAACTTATGACTGGGTGGGCCAAATGAGGTCTAGAAAAATTTCAGGTGGGCTAAAAAAATCAAGTCCAGGTATGTGTATGTATGAGAGGAGTAGGTAAGAAATGAACAAATACTCTAAACCATCTTAGGAGTATATTTTACCTGCTAATGTCATAAATTATATACAGAATAGAAATGAAGTGCAAATTTCAAATTGTTTTTGTTTTTGGATGGGTAGGCCAGATGATTTTGCCGGTGGTCCCAGCTCACCCGCTGGTTATGTCCTTGTTTTTTTACTCGAATTTCCAAATTTTTAGTTCCTAATTTTTCGCATTTTCCAACTCTCCCAACACCTTCAATTTTGAGAGTAGACTGTATAGTTGTGTAATGTTGTGTCCTAGTGGTACCCGATTATATCCAAATCCGATGTTTCATCATCTCCTTAATGAACCTTATGTATACATGGTGTTCCGTTTCGGGCGCACTACCCGCAAATGGCAGATAGATCAACTCAAGTTACGTACATGTATCATGATTTGCCTGCCTAAAAATCGGAAGGAACCGAGATATGCCAGCTTGAAAAAAAAAATTGCTCCCAGTGATCATGAAATAGGAAAATTTATATCTCACGAACTATAAACGATAAAACTTTGCGGCTTGCTTTGTCATGTGAGGTATACAATGAAGTTTCTCTGGTGCAAAAATGGTGGGGATGGGGGAGCTAGATGAGGAGATATGAGGAAATTAGTACCGAAAAACATGCGAAAAAAGGGCGAATTTTTAAAATTTTTTGTAAATAACTTTTGAAATTGTCCTATCAAGACTCCTCTTTAAAAATTTCTTATTGATGAGAAATGTGCCCCCTATAAAATATAGTGGGTGAGTATCCCTAGATAGTCTTGATGATGAGAAAAAAAATCTGAAAGAAATTAATTTTTTTACGGTTTTTTTTTCTTCAAAAAATTCAGTTTGAAAATTTTTATTACACAAGCTACAAGTAAGAAAGCACGGTTAGTTTCAACTCGCCACGTTTTGTAGAGGACACATTTCTCATTAAAGGGAAATTTTTAAAGGGGATCCTTGATAGAACGATTTCAGATGTTATGTTCAAAAAAAATCACCTTATTTTTCGCATGTTTTTGGGTACTAATTTTCTTACATCTCTTCTTCTAGCTCCCCTATCCCCACCATTTTTACATCAGAGAAACCTCACTGTTTGTGAAATGGAAATTTTCAAACTGAATTTTTTGAAAAAAATCTCGTAAAAAAATAAATTTCTTTCAGATTTTTTTCTTATTATCATAACTATCTAGGGGTAGTCATCATCTATGTTCTCATCAATAAAAAATTTTTGAAGAGGGGTCTTGATAGGACGATTTCAAAAGTTATTTACAAAAAATTTAAAAATCGCCCTTTTTTCGCATGTTTTTCGGTACTAATTTCCTCATATCTACTCATCTAGCTCCCCCATCATCCCCCCATTTTTACACCAGAGAAACTTCATTGTGTACCTCACGTGACAAAGCAAGCCGCAAAGTTTTATCGTTTATAGTTCATGAGATATGAATTTTTCTATTTCATGATGACTGTGAGCAAAAATTTTTTTCAAGCTGGCATATCTCGGTCCCTTCCAATTTTTAGGCAGGCAAACCATGATACATGTTCGTAACTTGAGCTGACCTATCTGCCATTTTCGGGTGGTGCGTCCGAGATGGAACACCCTATATATGTATAGCACAACATGCTTCGTCAGATTGAGCGTTTGATTGAATTTTTCATTATTTGAAAACGACGCAGGGAAAAGTAAAGTAAAAATTCTAAGCTTGAGCATTCTTCAATAACGTAAGGAAGATTTCCTCGAGAGGAGGATAATTGTGTAATGATATAAATTATCTCATGTTGTCTTGAGTTACAACATTTTAGGAAGGTGCCGAATCTTGGATTTTTTATATTTAAAAAGAAAAAAGGTTCAAAAAATGTTACAAAAAAACGTCCAATTAAAATCGTCCGAAAAGAGAAATGATCGAAGGTAAAGAAATGCTTATAAATACAACATTGTTTGAAGATTGAAAATAATGAGAAATATTCGAAAAATACTGTTCGATTGAAAACTGTTTACGAACATTTAGAGTTACTTTTTAATTTCACAAGTAATGCATTTTTACATATTTACGGACGTATCATTGATAAGAACCAGTATCATCAATATCATTTTTTTGTTTTTGGCGAGATTTTCATGACCTCGTATTATTTTCCTCGTCGTTTGTTAGAAAGTGCACGAGTGAAAATTTCGTCAACGACTTATTTTTTGCAACTTAAAGAGCTCATCTCAAAATATCAATGTCAGTCTTATTAATCATATGTTACTAATTCAAAACGATTGGTTATTTGAAAATTGCTTCTTATATAGGAAAAGAATAAAAGCAAGTTTTATGCCATAACGCTGTAACTTTTACAAAAATTGATTTTGAGTATAACTCGATTTGTAGTTATTTAATTTCATTGATTTAGTGAGTCGTTAGTTTTTTCTTCTGCGTAGGATACGTAGTTATCTAGGTATTTCGCAATTTGAAGGTAACCTTCACCACCTTGCAAAAATACGAAGTAATTGCGAAGCTTTATACTTACATGAAAAAGTTGTTAGAATCGAAATCTTGAAGTATGAATTTTTCCACATTTGAATCGTCTTTCATTATTGCGTGTGTGTTGAGATATTAAAAAAAAAAAAAAAAAAAAAAAAAAAACGAATTTGAAAAGATCTGCTTCCTGTGCTGTTATGAACACATGAGTGGATTTTACTTTCCCATTAAATTTACTAAAAATGGAAAAAATGTTTAAAAATCAATAACATTCTAAAATAAAATAAAATAAAAAAAAAAAAAAAAAAATATTAGAAAATGAAAATGTTGTAATAAGAAAAATGTGTTAATATTCTAATCTTAAATTATATGAATAAAATAATTCAATTTTTAAGTATAAAAATCATTATTAAAAAAAAAAAAAACTTTATAATGAATTTTAATGTAATTAAAATTAATAAAATTAAAAATTATTAAAGAAAAAAAAATTTTATATTATAAAATAAATTTATCGATAAAACCGATATAAATATATAATATATGAAATTTATTTTCGATTTTTCATCGAGTACAATAAAATTATTCGCATTAATCTTGTGCCGAGTTCAGTTGAAGCTGTACCCGGATGAAGATTTTCTCAGTTTACTGAAACAAAGATAATCCCTAAAATGACAACTGATATTCTGGAAAACTGAATGATTGGGAATCATAAAAAAAAACTCGGGTGAAAGATATACATTCGCCATTACTTGTCTCTATCCTTAGCTACGCTATCGGCATTCCGGCATTCTTATTAACTTCATTATAGTATAAATGCGAATTCAAAGAGAACCACGCTTTGATGTCGAATGGCTTATATTTCATTAAATTAGATGAAAATCGCATTCATTAATCGTTTGATTTCTTTTTCATTGAGTTTTGTCATTGGAAAGCTTTTCAGCGAATTCGGAATTTGAGTTGAAATAATGATTGTTTTATTCGCATAAGCCTATCATATCGGTGATAATATTTTTTCGCTAATGTCGCTGATATCCTCATAGGTTAGAATTACTTTCGTCGATGTGAAAATAAGATCATGGATGCTTGTGTTCCCGGGAAAGCGTGGGTTTCTTGATGGCGTTAGTTTTTATGTAGTCGCCACTGTATTCGCTTTTATGAAAAGCAGCTGACAACCGACGTAGACTAATTTCCATGTTGTTCAGCCGGTGCAAGATGGAGGGAAATTTGGTTTGGTCGTTAAAAATCTATTTAGAAGTGAAAAGAAAGTCGAGTTTTTTTTTTTTTAATTTTCATCATTCTCGGTTTCAATTCGATGAAAAAATTAGCCCGAAAAAGAGAGGAGAATTTTTGTTTGGTAATTTCGAAAATTGTTCGAATGGTGTTTTAGACTACAGATGATGAAAATTATACAGTTAATCCTATACGAGCAGGATATATGGCTATGTTACATCGTTGCTAATGGATATCTTATTTTTATTCGTACATGGCAGATGAATCTACAAAGAACATGGTTTTGGGCGTATACAATAAAGATATCTTATTAACTGCTGGGAAATGTACATAAGGAGGGGGGTTGGGGATGTTTCCCGGTAGACTATGGGTATGTTTAAACTTCCTCATCTGGAATTTTTAAAAATTGAATTAGCAAGCTCAGATTTTTATGACTTTTTTTTTTTGAGGCTATTTATTTGAATCAATTACTGTGATTATGCTTCTTTCACTTTTTGAAAAAAAAAAAAAAAAAAAAAAAAACGAAATTAGGCCAACTCTAATGAGTATCCTTGAGACAGCTGTGATACGGAGGTAAGATTAGAAACAAAGTGATAAAATTGTTTTGGTTTTTCAAGGAAAAAATTTCAAACATTTTTACTCATTTTTACCACACTCTCAAAGACTTTACCAGTTGAAGGAAAAATGAAAATTGGCCTATAAGATGATACATCTAAGGAATCACGACTTTTGAAAAGTGGGATAAAAAGTACTTCTTCAAGTCTATCAGGGTAAATCCCTTCACGAAATGAGCCTTTAATTAAGGCACCTAAAGGATTCGAAATGACCAATATTCATTTCTTTGAAATTTTCCCAGCCGTCAAAGAAAGCTGTTGAGAGTATTGAAAAAGTAGTAGTGGTAACAACAAATAACACTTATTTTTGATTAGTGCAAAATGTTGATTTGACCTTAGCTTTGGCTCACCGTAAGAGTATATCTATACGCATTATGGGTGAGCTCAAAACGATGTTTTTCGAACATTTATTTGTCATGTGCGAATGAAAATAAGATATCTGTCGGTAATGGTGTGCGCATAGGGATGCTTTCGAAATGAACGTAATTATGTGAAAGTGAAAGCTGAAAAAAGAAACGATAATTCGTACATCCGTTGAAACAAACAAGCGTACGGAGTTTTTTGGTCTGTGGAATGTCCTAATTTAACGTATTTGGGTTTTCGGGTACTGATGAAAAAAAAATTTATTCGTGACCAGATTCGGTTCTGTATCTAATTACCGTTTTTGCTCTGCTGAATGGCCCTTACGGATGCCGCGATGTGAATACATTCGCGTAGCTTGAAGCTTGTTTTCATCTCGACGAATGTAATTTGGTGTAAAAGGCGCAGCGCGTGATTAGAAGCGAATTTTTAAGCTTTATTGTTTTCAAGTCGAGAAGGCTGAAGTTGGCGTATTTTTTAGTACGATTTGGATAGTCATTGGAGCGGGAAAGACACGAGGGATCTAAAAATGGTTATTTTTGTGAAGCGAATAAAATTCGAGATTTAGCTTGAATTTTTTTTTGTGCGAATTTGAAATCATTCGATTAATTGAATATTATTATTATTTTTTTATTAAATCGCTTTAGAATTTTAGCTTATATGTTACTTTTTGGAACATAACTTAACGTTTGAATTTTTTATTTAAATCTATAGTACTGGCTTATGAGCAAACAAGGTGAAATTAGAAGAGACGAAATGTGTATAGATTACGCTGGAGCTGATGTCTTCCTATTCCCTTGTCACGGATCGAGAGGAAATCAATTGTGGATATATAAACCTCAGGTATAGTAATGCGGCAAGGCTGCTTACATTTTTTCAAATTATTAAATCGATAAACTCGTGATGTATGAAAATCAAAGAACTCTTTGAATTCTACGACACTGTAAACTTATTTATTTATTTTTTTTTTTATTTTTTTTTTTTTTAGGAAAATCTAATTCAACATGGAACCAGTAAAAAATGTCTGGGAATATCAGCAGATAAGAAGAAATTAACGATGGAATTTTGCGATGCTACTTCCGAAAGACTGCAGTGGAAATTCGAAAGTTATAACGCGACCGCATTCGAGTAATACGTTGGCAAACGAGTTAATTTAGATGACCTTTGTAAGGTTTACAAGAGGAAATATTCTAATTTTTGACTACTTTTCGAAAGAGACTGATACTCGCTAATATATTTTGTACCCGAAGATTTTGTCATTCGGATTTCGGAGGCTTATATATTTTTTTTCTCGTTCAGTTTTCGAGTACAATTTGGTCCTTTTTTTTTTGTAGAATATTTACACAAGATTTTGTATACGTGAATTTATAGTACGATTGTTGCGTGCGTTGACGTACGATATTTAATTGGAGAGAATTGCCATAAATTATTATCGTTTCATAACGGAAATATTTTTTAAGTTTAGAAACGTGTTCTAAACATGTTCCTTTGTTAATTTAAAATGTTATATTTTTGTGCGTCCTTTTATAATTTATTTATTTCTTGTATAATTTTTTTTTAATTGTATTACGATATTTACGATGTTGTCCATTTATACGAATTTTCGCGGCAACGGTATTTTTAACCGCGTGAAATTTACGAACGCATTTATATAATATGTAAATTTTCTCGAGCCAAGGATATGTATGTGCAACAAAGCCGTCGGATTGGGTTTTGTTATTTTTACGTTAGTTTTGTATATTTATTGTTATATTAAGCACTCGTGAGAACATTCGTAAAATTGACTAAATTGGCTACGATTCCGTTTATTCACGATGAAGTCCTAAGCTTGTTCGAATGTTGAAAATGGTGTTTCGCCAACAGTCCTATAGGATTATTAGATACGTGTTTAGATAATGATTTAGAAAATTTTATTGAAATCGCCAAGTTCTCCAACTTCGATAGGAAACTTCCGTTTACCTATGACTCTGGGCGAAATACCATGCAACGTTTCCATTTTGGATGGGAATTAAAATATTTTTAGTTACCAAGTGTATACGCGAAATGATCGATTTTGCGTTATTTTATTGTACAAATCGCTGTATAATTATTTCAACACATTCCGTATTTTGTGATCATGTAATATCTATTCCATAGTAATCTTGCCGAAAATGGATTTCGATATATTACATTTTTGAGCCACCCGTATACTAGTCTAATGTATTTTTTTAATTGTCTCCGAAGTTTCTAGATGATCGATGAGAAATATTTCCCCAATACATGCTTAACCACACGAAGAAATGAGTAGCAAGTGCCGTACCGTTGAATATTGTGGTTTTTTGTTTTGTATTTTTTTTTCTTTCATTTTTTGGTTACGAAATTTTATTTGGATATAATTTTAGTAATTTTTGGCTGTTATATTTGTGTTAGATTTAAGTTTATTATTTAAGCTTACTTGCTGTGACTCAACTATCGATGCGATGTAAGTTATCGTCAACATTCCATCGGATATTTTTACGAGCCGTTTCTACTTACGTGTTATCGTCCCGTTTGGAAACTTATGTATGATGTAGCGAGTTGTACGCGATGGGAAAATACGATGTATGCTTTAATATTTTCTCTATACGATTACGGAAAATGAAAAAGGTCTTCGGGTTACGCAGTTGTTACTCGTGGGTGCCTGTTGTTTTGCTCTCTGTTATGTTTGGAGAAAAAAGTTCTGAATTATTTCCTACATATTTGATTTTTTTGTAAGTATGGATTTACGTGTATGCAATAACATATCATGTTGTAAAATAAAACGAGTTAAAAGAATATTTGTTTTTATTTTTATAAATATTCGAAATTAACCGATTTAATACCGGTCTGTTCAAGAAAGAACCATGATTATTACATTAATCCTGACTGAAAAATGGACTGTCGAACTTCGTTTCAGACATTAACTTACAAATAATAAACTTGATTTGAAAAATCGACGATGTATCGAC